>WAAG01009818.1:13318-47955 GCA_013390105.1 Tichodroma muraria | reverse complement strand
CCAGGTTGCTCCAATCCCCATCCAATGTGACCCTGACCACTTCCAGGGATGGGGCAGCCACAGCTTCTCTGGGCACGCTGTGCCAGGGCCTCAGCACCCTCACAGGGAAGAATTTCTGCCTAATATCCAATCTGAACTACTCTTTCTCAACTCCTGCATGGGCTGGGGCTTTGCAAGACTCAGCTCTCCTCCCCTTTGGGGTAACCACCAGCATCCCTAAGCTGGTTCAACACCTTTTCCTCCAAAATGCTGGAAAACCAAGCCTTGCACTCACAGACTCCTTTGGCAGTACAAGTTTTGTGTCATCTCCTCACAGAAGGTAAAAGCCAGAAAACAGAATGTAATTTGGGATTTTTGCTCCATATTTACGTTGTGTCTCCAAGTTCCTCTGGAGCGTGATAAACCTTTCTGCTGGATTTCTGGGTCCAAACCTTCAACCATTAGTGTCAACTTTTAGTACCTGGCAACAAAAGTCTTGCTGCAGGATTTAAAAGTATATTGGAAACAATTTTGTTGCAGGCAAGTTATTAAAGATTGAATGATGTCAGACAATGTGTTGAAAGCAGTGTGAGTAGTTTAATATAGGTATAAATATTAAACTGTCAAGGACAAGTATATGAGAAAAACAATCCCTGAATGGTATAAGGAGGAATTGGTAAACATCACCTTTCAATAAATTCACTCAAAAAGATTCTGCCAAATTTAATTCAGACCTTACGTTTAGGTATATGGGGAAATAATTGCTACCAGTCACCATAAAGAAAACTGTTGTTTTTCCCCTTTTTGCTCCTGAGTTTTCAGAAGTGACTTGGCAGTTGCTTTTGTCCGGTTTGCTTTACTGGATGCTGAACACAAGGGAGAGGCAGGTGGGTTTGAGGGTGTGGTGATGTTGTTGGGGCTGTGCTGCTGCACCGAGCACACAAATTTTCCCCTCCCTGTACATTTAAACTCATTTTGGCTGCTTTGGAGCACGTAGCCCTGCCTAGTAGAAAGTTAAATTGTGCAGTGCCCTGTACCTTTGAGCAACTGGTGGAGGTCAAGGATCTCAAAGTGCAAGAAGAGGGTCTCAGGAGTGGGGTGGGAGTCGGGAAAATGTGTTGCATGCAAACTCCACATTTGGGAAGAGCTTTGCTGTAGGAACATCACTTCCCAAAGAAGCACTTGAGGCTCAGGTCCCTGAAGTCTAAATCCAAGCACTTGAAAACCAGAGAACTGTGGAGTTCCTGAGTTCTCCTGTGGGGGTTATTTCTACCATCAATTTTAAAAGCAAATCTAAGGGATGTCAGAGAGATAAAACACCCAGAGATGGGCAATGTCTCTGTGGACCAAACAGCTTTACCCTGAGCATTTCCTGTGCAGCCCCACCACCACTGCAGCTCCAGCTGCCCAGGTATGGCACATGCTCAGGTGAAGCTCCTTCTTAACTGATGGAGGCTTTGTCTGGCCATTTGGGTCATTCAAGTGGAGTTTTCTTCATGTTTAGCAATCTGAAATTTTCCCTGTCTCCTGCAAAGAGCTGCAAACATTTAATCATTCCCAGGCTTTGACCTAATTCCTGGCCATAAATATTAAATTTCTGCAAGGGACCAGAGAAGAGATGATAAAGCAGAAGCCCCAGTCAAATGGCACAGATGTGAAACAGCCTTTAATTGACTTGCTTTTGTCAAACATAATTAATTGCATAACTACATTTCATTGCAGTCCTTGGCTCACAGTCAGATCTCGAGAAGTCTTTGGTGATAAAGGAATATTCTGGCTTCAAACGAGACTGACGAATTCTTGCAATCACTTGCACAGGAGGCACAACATTTTCTGTTGTATTGGCTGAAAGTAAAGCCGTGTGGCACTGCCAAAACCCAGGTTTCTGATTACAATGAAGCGTCAAGATGTCACTTCTCCTTCTGTGCATCTTGCTTGTATATTCCTTCCACTCGTGTGAGCATCATCAGTTGCTTCACAGTTTGTCAGCCCTGGGTGGGCTCAGCTACCCACCTTTCCTGTCAGAGTTTGCCTGTACATGCTTNAAAAAAAAAAAAATTGTGATAAAATGAAGGAGCTGGGTCAATAGTTTGAGTGGCAAACCCCAAGCCAGTTCACATTAATCTCTGTTAGCTGGGAAGTCAGATCCTTCTGCAGCCACCCAGGAAAGCTTGTGGTGAGTCTCTATGGGGAGTATTTGAGGCCCCTTTGTTAAGAGGCTGAAGATAACCATGGAGATGCAGATGTGAAGGCTCCTGTAAGGTTTTCATACCTCCTTGCAGAGGAAAAGGACTTGAAAACCTTCCCTTGCCTTGCTCTCTTTCTGTCTGCTGCATTATTGAATCTCACCTTCGCTCGCTGGGTTCCTTATGTGCTGAAAGGAAATGAAATCTCTGCTGTGCTATTGTTGTTCCCTGCTCAGATAAATAATGTTCTGCTGAATTCAGGGAATTGCATCCTGGTTTTTGCCTGCCAGAGGCACCGCTCTTGGGAAGCATGGCTCTAACAGGCAGGAAGAGCTCAGAAGTGCTGCAGAGAAATCTTTAAATCCACACTTTTGAAGCCGGACCCTTTAAAATCTAACCAAAGCTACTGGGTGTTTTGGATGAGAGTAACTCCAGGAATTGCCACCTACCTGGAATACAACAGAAAAAGCTGAGTTCTGATTCAGTTTTAACAGAGATACTTTGTGTTGTTTTTTAGCCTGCTGGGCAAAAAGGGGAACAAAGGAAAAAAAAAAAACCTTTTCTGAAGGAAATACGTGTTCAATCTTCGATTTCCTAGACACAGAGAGTCTTGGGGTTTCGCACAGCTCAAAGCACAACTCAGCTGCTCTGAAAGCAGAGGTATCACTGTGGTATGAAAGTTCTTGTAGGACAGTTTTCTTTGTCCCCAAACCTAAGACAACAGAGAGAGGCAAACATGAGCTGAGCTTCCCAACGTGCTGCTCACCGGGAATGACTCTTGTAGTCCAGCAGTTCTGGGAGATATCTGGTACACGAGAGGATGGATGGCAGGAAGGACAGGGAGTTTTGGGGAGACCATTCGAGGTACTGAAGGTCAGGAGGGAGCTCAGACTGCAGAGGGGGTGGCTGCCCTTCGACTGAGCCTGGGAAAACTCGAGGATGGAGGGAGAGGGAGGTTGGTTTGGTCTGACTGCTGTGGACCCTGCCTGCTGGTGACCTGCACTGCAGTGGCCACGTTCCCTCTGGAGAGGGCATGAAGGACACTTGGCACAGCGGCTCTCAGCAGTTTTTCCTTTGCCCAGTGTCTGTATCATTTCTATTTCTGAACATTTTGAGACATCATTCTCCCAGGGCCCTGCTAAGATGTGAGAGCAGGTCCAGGTGACCAACTCTCCCTGTGATCTCTGTTTCAACCCTGCCCTCCTGATGGTTGGCTGCTGACACTCAGGTTTTTTGAAGGGTGCCAAGAAGTTGGGTTTTTCTTGTGTTGACTCTTTCATCTCCTGCTGCAAAGGGCTGTTTCATGCTCCTTTGAGCTGTCTTTGGTGCTTCTCAGTTGCCCACAACCTCCAGACACCCAATAAACTTTGGAAAAGGATGAGCCTAATTCACTTTTTAATTAACTGAAGAAAAAATAATATATCCTTCAGAGAGAGAATGTTATTTTCCATCAAGATTTTCCTGATTCAGATTTAATTTCTGCCCAGAGGGAAATTTGAGGTGGCTTAATGCAAGCAGATAGGAGCGGAAACCTGGAGAGATTCAGCTCCAGCAAATAACTCCTTACTCAGAAATATGATCAGAAATGCTGGGAAGATGAAAATTTGGGAATCACCTGGCTGGGAGTGGAGATTTCCATCTTCAGGAGCAGGGAGTGCTTTTACCTCTAGCTCTGTAAGACCACTTGCTTCACGCTGGAGGAGTGAAAATGCATGTGGATGTATTTCCTAATGAACCCTGGGGATGTGGGAGAGGGATCCTTTTCCCAAAGAGATGCTGCATCTTGGAGCAGGATGGGCTCTGCTGCTCCTGCTGACAAACTGCAGGAAGAAAACAGTTCTCATTCCCAAGGGTGACTTTTGCTGGAAGTCCTGTGCAGCCAGTAATTAAAACACTGCGAGGCTTTCTCATAATGAGCTAATAATTTTCTAGCACAAAAGATATTTTGACCAAAACAAACCTGGAGCCTGCTCTGGACTTGGTTGCTGTACAGGAATTTTGTGGTTGCTTAGGAACTGGCGATCAGCGCCTGATTATGTCCAATATGGGCTGACAAAGGGCATTTCATCAATATCATCACTATTTACAGCCGTACAGTCCTACAGCAGCTTCCATAGGGCTACCTCTCCAGCTTGGAAATGTTGGAAAGCAAAAATATGAACAGGAAAGGGTGAAAAAATTTGGAAATTTTTAGGTAGAGATCGTCATGTGAACAAGGCCCTGGAATTCATTATAAAAGATGCTGGATTTGCCTTGAGGGACTTCCAGATCCAGGAGCCAGGTCAGAGAAGATATTCCAAAAAACTCCAAAAAGGAGTAGTTTGTAAAAGAAGCTGAATTGCAAATGATGTGTACCAGGAATTATGAAGCTCAGCCTGCTGATGAGGGACAAGAGCTTGAAATCTGTGGCTATCAAGAATAAGCACAAAAATCTTAAATATCATTAAAAGAAAAAAAAATTGGTGCCAGCTGGTGTGCTCATCACAGGGTGACACGGTTCAATCAGTGCAGTAAGATCTGGTCAGTATTTCTTTGTGGCATTTAGAAAGACAGAATGATGTGCTTTATCTCCCTAATGGGAGATCAAATCGTTCCTGTTCCATCTCTAATCAACAGTGTAGTAAATTATATCTGTGTTGTCAGGGGGTACACTTAGAAATCAGTGCCCATATAACTTGTGTCTGAGTGTCTCAGAAGATTGAGGTCTGCAGATGTTTGTTTTTAATCAACATCAGAAAAGTTGGGAAAGAGTTGGTTTCTATTTTCAAAAGGCTGTCCTTATGTCCCAGATAACTACAAGCCAGTAATCCCGGACAAAATAATGGTATAGGTGAAAGGGAATGCAAATGAGGAAGAATTAAAGGCTGGGGATAAAACTAATGGATTTATGAAACATAGATCCTTAGACGTCTGAATTCATTAGCTTAGTCATGGATATTAGGTAGCTTTAATATTCCTGGGGTTTTGCAAAGTGTTTGACATTGTTCCACATGGAATTTGGATTAAGCCATCCGAGGGGGCACAGAGAAACACTGGTGGGAGCAAGGAGCTGTAGGGATGGGGGATCCTTACCCCTCAGTGGGAGCTCTGCTGGGGGAGTGGCAGTGATGAGGGCTCATCCTCCACCAGCTCCAGCACTGGCCTATTCAGGACAGAAAACCTCTTGCTGTGCTGTTTGTTAGAGAACTAAGCTTTTTTTTTCATTGCAATGTAATAATTACCGGTGAGGATGCAATCCAATAGAAAAGAACATTTTTTAAATGAAAAAAAAAAATTTTAAAATAGTGACAGAATCTACCCAAGTAGCTGTACTCCATCCAAGAAGGTACTTGGATAAACTCTCAGCATTTGACTTAGCCCTGCTACAAACACCCAGATGTCACAGGGTCTGCATCCAGAGGTACTTCCTCTACAGTGCTTACAGCAACAGTGTCTTCCAGAGCCAAGTCACGGGATCTTTTTGTCTTCCCCAGGATGCTGAGGGCTCCCCATGAACAAGAGGATCCCAGTTTTGAGCTGTGCCTTCTTAGGGGCTGCTCCCAGCTGTGGGTGACTGGAAGCAGGGAGCGATGCTGCCCAAACCTGGCTCTTCCTCCCAACATCACCCCCAAGCAAAGCATGAAACCCCAAGAGAAACACAAATTCACCCCCAAACAGGACCCAAGCTGTCCATTCTTCTTGTGCTTCAGGTTTCTAACATCGACTGGAAAGGACCCAGCTGCTGTGAGAATCAGCCAGGAGTTGCCAAGTGACTGCTGCCCCCAGGGCACAACCTCCCCATGCCACCCCTCCTGGAATGAGGAGTGCATCTCCATCTGCATCCAATGCTGCCACTCCTGCTGGGAGCAATGGGCTCTGTGGGTGGCTTCTGCCATGCTGAGGGTGCTCAGCCCCAGGGCAAACCTCTCCCACTGGGCTGTGGTTGCCCACAGGGAGCATCCCAGTTCCCACCACTCCAACATCCCACGGCACTAGGGCAATAAAGGCGTCTGCTGGCCAACATGATTTGGTGACAAAGACCTTGTCTGGATTTCTTTTGACTGTCCCTAGAGGAATCCCAAGTGTAGAGATGGGGAGAGCAAGATATGGGGAGGAAGGTGCCAGCAGGACTGGGATGCAGGCCTTGACACCTCCAGGTGTGCCAACAAATGCTTGTGACATTTCTGTGGACTTCCAAGTTTTTTGTTTAATTTCTCAGGTTAAAGACAGTTTTAATCTAGCACAAAATTGTTGTTTGGCTCATCTTCCCCCTGGTTTCACATGTGAGATGTGATTGCAGGTTAAAAGCTGTTTTTGCAGTGGCCTGTTGATATTAGGGGTGAATTGATGCACAAGTGTTTTAAGGTCACCTCTTCCAGGAGGACAAACAAGAGATATTTTAATCCATAGAAGCCAATGTTTTTAATGCCTCAGTGCTTCTCTCTTAAGAGCATATTGAAAAGTAAAAGGAAACTTGGCTTAGAGAATTTCTCTGGCCAAGTGGAAAAAATTATAAATTGTTGTGTTTTCAGGATGCTCCCCCTCATTTCTGGCATTGGAGGAGAGAAGTGTTTGCAACCAAGGCAGGAGGACACAGCTCCCAGCACTTTTACAGCAGCAGCATCAGGAGCCCATTCCCAGGCCGTGGCAGATGCTCCACAGGCACAAACTGAACATCAGGACATGCCTCAAAGCTTGCATTAAATGGAGAGGAGTGGGAGAGTATGAGGAACCAGGGGCCTAATAAGAGCCACTATTTTCATCAGTGCTATTGAACATGCTCTTATCCCATTGGGTTTGGGAAGCTTTTATGTAGAATGTGGAGTAAACACAGATTAGGAGGTGAAAGAATTTTTTCCACTAGGGTTTTGATGTTGAAAAAAAGCTGCTGCAGATGAGCTGGGGATTGTGGTCTGGGAGCACAATATAGGAAGCAAAGTCCTGTTTGGGGCTCAGGGTTTCTTCCATGAAACATCAGGAGGTTTTGGAAGCTCTGGGTGAGCTGTTGATGTGATCTGCACAGAGAGCACAGCTAATGAGCTCCAGGGCAGCTCTCCTGCCTTTGATTTGAGGCTTTTCTCCAAGCAGAGATGGTAAATTGTAGGCAAAAATAATTCCTGTCGAGGATCTAATGATGCTTCAAGTTCCTGCAACCTTTCAGATAAACAGGGTGGAACAGTACAGTGAATTTTATAAGGAATCTCTAAAAATCTGCAGTGAACATAATGAAGCAAAATTGATCTCTTGTTTTCTCTCAGGAAACAAATACTGCACAAAGAAGCAAAAAGAAGATGGGCCAGAAAAATACAGCTGTCCTTTTGAAATGGGTCAGTCCTTGGACAGCAGCTGTCCTCAGACATTAATGTTTTCACATTAAAATAAAGAAGAAAATTTAGGAGCTGTGTTTAAGCATCTGCATCTCAACATCCAAGGATGAAATCACCAAACTCCCAAAGCCACATAAATTCAGGATCTGGAGTGCAACCTTAAGACGTGTGCTGGCCTTGCTGAGAGACAGGAATTTGGGAAGGGGAGCTTGAGTCTGTGATCCAGATTTGGGTGAGATTCACTTTACACATAAAGGGCAAAACCAGGAGTTAGCCAAGAAAAAAATCCATGAGCAAATTTCTGCTGCATGGTGCCCTTGAGGAGATGGATGGCAAATGGAGCAGGAGCAGCCACTGCTCAGCTGGGCTGGGAAAAGCTCAGACATGTCCCTGAGCAGGGCTCAGAGTAACATGTGATCCCAGGAGAAACGATCTTGGAAACCTCCACCCCTGTCTGAGTCTCTTGGTGGAGTCCCAGGTAAATCAGTGCAGCAGCTCTGCTCTTACCCAAGTGCAAGTGAGCTCCCAGGACAGAAAACCCTCAGGGATGGGCCAGGGCCACCAGTGGGCTCATTCTGGGGTCCCAAACTGCATCTGGGACAATCCCAGAATCCCAGGACGGTTTGGGTTGGAAGGGACACACCGCATCTGGACCCTGACGCCCGTGAGGCTTTTCCTGTTCCTGCAGATTTGTTTAACTGGTCGTGCCACAGCCCAACAGCAGGGAACAGGCTTCCTTCGGCATCTGCAGAGAGCTGCACCCTCTGAAGATGCTGCTCAGAGCTGGGGAGGACACAGCTCCTGCTCCTGGCACTGAGCCACAGCCTGAGTGATGACCTGGGAACTGACAAATAGAATTTCCTAAATGACTTCCTAAAAGCTTTCCCATGCTTTTAAGACATACCCCACCATCTGAGGCTATGATGAAGCAGAGAGCTAGCTGGTGCTTTAATGTACCCACCGTGTAGGCTCAGCAGTGGCAAAGTGATTTCTGGGGATGGAAAAGGTCCCTGTGACATTCCTGGGATGGGAGGAAGAGGATGGTGCTGGCAGACCTGCACAGAGGGAGTGGGGGAGCGTTCCTGCCCACAGCAGATGAGGAACTGCAAACAGGTTTGGAGAAGGTGGATAGCCTGGCAAGGGTAACAAATTGGAATTCGCTGCTGTGGGGGTTTATGGCAGTGCCTGTGGGGCTCACATTTATGGCAGCACGAATTTACTGCTGGTTTCTGATGCTGCCATAAGAATTTTCAGCTCTCTCAAACTTAGGCTGGCTCTCCAGAGCCCTGTTCCATGGCATGGGCAGGGATGTGCTCCAAGTGCAGGCATCCATGTCCCAGGGATTGAAGGAACAGCACCTTCCTCCAGCTTCAGGGGGCTGCATGTATTTCATCCTCCTCCTTCATTAGGTTTGGCCATGTCTCCTTGGTAAGGAACAAATCACCCTAACAGCCCCTGGCTAACCAGGAAATGATTTTTCAGTCTTTTCCTTGAGGATGGCAGCTGCACGTGATATTTCTCAGAATAAAAGCAAATCTTTTTTCTTTCTTTCTTCCCTTTTCCTAGAAATTTTCATCCACGTCATCCAGTTGCCAGAGGTGACATTTTCTGCAGCTGAGGTGCCTGATGGAATGGGAGGAGGCTGTGGAGGACTCCAAACGTTTCTGTTTCATGTTTTTTCTGTTTATTTCCCATCAAGGTCACCATGTCTCTTAGCCAGGGTTTGGCTTTTACTTTAGCTGGAGCTTTCAAGAAAATGTTAGTTGCAGAAAAGTCTTTTCTTTCTGTGAAAAGTGCTGTACAAAGTCAACTGAAACTGCCTGAAAATTTGGATGAAATTCACCTAGGATTGAGCTAGGAATTAAAAAGGGATATGAAAGTTTGCTCTGAACTTGTGATCTCTGTTTGTTCTGTTTGTATCCTTGTGTTGTGTGTGCCTTCAGGGAAATCAGTGCGCATAACTGAACTAAATCCTCTGGGGAAGGAAAGGAAAAGAAACTAAAAGCTTTTTGCAAAAATATTCATCAAGCAAAACTTCTAAGCCTGGTACATTTCCATCCTGGAAATAAATGCCTCCTACAGACCCCCAAACCCCCAGGGTTGAGTGCAGTTTTATGTGGAAGGCACCTGGGTACAGTGGTGAAGTTCCTTAGAAAATATGCAAAGGACTTGTGTAGGCAAAACCTGTGCCAGAGCCTCACCATCCTCAGAGGGAAGAATTTCTTCCCAATATCCAATCTATGCCTGCCCCTGGCAGTGCGAAGACATTCCCCCTTGTCCTGTCACTCCGTGCCCTTGTCCAAAGCCCCTCTCCAGCTCTCTCAGAGTCCCTTTAGGCACTGGAAGGGGCTCTAAGGTCTCCCCAGAGCCTTTTCCAGGCTGAACACCCTCAGCTCTCAGCCTGCCTCCAGAGCAGAGGGACTCCAGCACTCTGAGCATCTTTGTGGCTTCCTCTGGACTCTTTTCAGCAGGTCCAATCATCCAAACAGAATATTTCCCCTATGGTGAGTAGGGAAGGACTGAAGGTATCAAACTCTTCCCTTGACATATTGAAGATTATTGTTTTCCCCTGAAAACTTGGCAACACTTACACTTGTCAGTGCCTGTCAGGAAGATCTTTTGCATTCCCCATCCCCTGGAGTGGAGGCTGCCTATCAAGTGTCTCTTCTCCACAGTTTAATGTTTCTGGTAAAGCTACTAATTTGATTTTTAGATTTTGTCTGAACAGAATTAGCACATATCACACATTGGAGCTGCCAGTTAAGGGAAAAGCCAAGGAATGGTCAGGGGAATGAAAGAAGTTATCCCTCCTGGGGCAGACAAAGCCCAGATGGTAAAAGTCCATGTGGTCCTTCTTTGCACATCACAGAGATGACAGTGACAGAAGGTGATGACGAGCAGGACGTTGGGATGGGTTCTGCCTCAGCTGGGAGTGAAGGTTTGCAGGGTAAGGGTGTCACAGCATGGGCTGGGCTGTCCCTGCCCTTGGTGGCAGCAGGGGAGCATCAGCTGCTGTGGAAATGGAGCAGATGGGGTGGTGGCTGCACTTGTGGGTGGGGCTGGGACTGACTCTTTGTGTCCCATGGCTGGGGGAGAGGGGAGGTGAGCAGGGGCTTGGGCAGGTACCCAGTGCCCTCCTGCCATGCTGGTGCTGGAGGAGGCTGGCAGGAGTTTGTATCTGTCAGGGAACACTGGCACGAAAAAGAGATTCTTTTCTGCTGGTATTTATTGATGACATCCCCATTTCTCCTTCTTCTTTTTATCTAATAAATGCCATCTCTCCCACAGGCAGGTGTCTCAGCCAAAACATTAAGATGCAGAATTAAGTCAAGGACTAAAAGCAAAAACCAGCCCAGGGAGGCACATCTGTGGCACTGCTAACCCTTGCAATGTTCCAGCTTCAAGGGAAGACCATCAGGATGATTTGCCAGGGAGACTCAGAGCTCAGTGTGACTCCCAGAACCTGCTGATGATGCAGGGGGGTGTCCTTGGAAAAGGAAGAGCCGAGTCCTAGCTCTGGACAGGGTCACTGACCATGTTTGCAGAGGAACACACCAGGAGTTAGCAGGATGCTGAGCACGAGTCTCCTGTCCCAACACAGCTGCTTCCCACTATGTTGACTCCAACACCTGCAGGCTTTCAAGGGAGCACGTGGTGTCTGTCACAGCAAGGTCAGAGGAGAGCAGCTCTGGGGCTTTGCAAGTGCTGTGGGCAGATCCACTCAAGGAGAGCTCAGACCCTGCTAACCTTCCTCTAGAGAGAAGTTCCTATGAGTTCAGGTGTCCTTACTCTGTCCAAGGTGTGAAAAAGCCCAGAGTGTTTCCCCTGGGACTGAAGAGCTGAGTAGACAGTGAGAACAAAGCCATATGCTGCATGTCAGCATTTCTAGATTATGTTTCTAAATACCCCACCAGGATCACAGGATTTTTCTCACTTATGAATTTTATGGGAGGAAAATAAAAGCCTGGTAGGAGGCAGAATGAACTCCATGTTTTCTGCTTCAGCATCACCTGCTGGTTCCAATGGGAATTTGCAAACTCGTGGAGCTCGGGAGGTGTTGGGACAGGAGGTGTCAACCAGCCCATTTTGCAGGCTTTGGGCTTTGTAGTGGGATGCATGCATGCTTCTCTGGAATGGTTCACAACCTGAAAGCTTCAGTGAAGAAAACAAGGGCAGAGAGGGCAGTAATAAGGCAGCTTGTTAAATCATTACATTTTACTGTCATATTCTGAGCTTCACTATGAGGAGACAATGAAAGGCATCCTTGGGCAAAATCTACCAACCACCCTTGGTGACTGTAGCCCTGAACTGCTTTAATATCTACTTCAAAGTTAGTAGAAGCAACTCCAAGCATATTGCAAAATCTAATTCACCTTGTCTGAAAGATCAAAGCCAGCAGGAAAGCACAAATTAAACCTCCAAAAGTATAATTTCCCCTCAGCATTACTAAAAATGCCATTTCCCTTCTTCTTGCTTTTCCTCAGCCCTCCTCCAGATGTTCTTGAAACCAATGGGATGGCATGAGATGATGCCCCAGCTTGTAGGGTGACCTCATCCACAAATAAGAGCTTAAGAGGGATAAAATTTTATAAATTTTGGACTTTTAAAGTTCTTATTTCAAGAACTTTAAAAGAAACTTCAAGAGTTTTTGAAAACTCCAGGAGAGGGTTTTTTTGCTCTTGGGTCTGTTTTCTCACCTGGATTGACCCTCAGTGCAGTATGGGGACCTAATCCACCTGCACCAAACTTGAGCCACAGGGAAAACTTGGGGAGAACTTGTAGAAACATCTGACCCAGAGATCAAGAGACAGAGAGGGTCGGGACAGGGAGGAAAAACTGTTTCCAGAATTCTCCCTGTCTGCTGCAGATTTTTATTGTGTGAGAACTAGAAAGCTTCAGTCACACATAAGGATGGTAACTGGAAGCCTTCAGCATACATAGTAATAATTAAAAGTAGAGACACGTGGCAATGGTTTCCCAAAGTTTCCTCAGAAATTCAGTGAAATACTAAAGGAGTTAGATGTCTAAGGCTGTTTCTTCATTCTCCAAGGCAGCTCTGTCACTACTTTCTCAGCCCAAAATATGGAGGCTTGAAGCTCAGATGTCAAAATGAGGTCTGGGGAAGGAATAGGTTTCCTGTCCTACGTAGTAGGTGTAATAAAACATCCCTTAATTACTGGATTGAATCTGAGACACTTCCAGTGAAAAACAAAACAAAACAAAAACCCACAAAACCAAAAGACCAAACCCAACCTAAATTAACAGAAAGATTTCCCAAAAGTAAATGTAAGTTCCCAGTTTCATCTGTCACAGCTGTTCCTCCCTTTGATGCTGCTGAGATCTGAGCACCGTGGTGCTGGGGCACGTCCACGGGCTCAGGGAGCTGCAGCACCCCTGGCTGCCACCAGAATTCCTCAGTAATCTGGGATGCTTTCCAGGGGAAATTCGCTCTGGTTTCTGTTGGAGACGGACTGTTTGGTGAAGAGCAGATGAAAGTGCTGTGAGAGGCTGTGATGTGAACTGAGCTGGGATGTGGTCAGTGGTCAGGGGGCTGGGGGTCTGCATGGCTGTGCTGGTGGGGGTGGGTTGGAAGCCATCAGGGGTGGGTGGCCCCACTCCCTCTGGGGGCCCAGCTCCCTGGTGGGATGTTTCTCTCAGGTGGTGGTGTCCTCAGTCTGGATGTCCCTCAGAACTGCAGCTCCTTTGGCATGGAGCATGCCCCTGCAAGGCTGGGGCGTTTCCACCTCTCCGGGATGCCCCTTTTCCACCCCCAGGCTCCTGCTGTCTCTCCCCCTCCATCCATCTCGCTAACGAGTTTGCAGAGTTTGCAGCACTCTCCGGGTGCCTGCAGGAGAAACAGGGTGTCAGAAGTTGATCCTTGTTTCTGTGATGAGTGCAGCTGGCAGATCCTGCCTCCGGCACGGAGCTCACAGACGGACACGGCCCCGCGCTGCCTCAGCCAAGGTGATGGGGGGGCGAGCCTGCAAGAAGCAGAAGACGTGAAGCAAAATGGTCTTGAGGGCAATTTGAGGTTCAGAAACTGGGACAGAGCTGGGGTCAGGCTTGGAGGAGCATGTCCCCGTGTCTGAAGGAGAGGATGAGGTGCCAATGTACAGCTGTGCCCTGCTTTGTGCTCCTGGTTGGAAAACACTTAAATGACAGCCCAAAATGTGTTCCCTTGGTGCTCCTGAGAGAGTGAAAGTTGTGGCAAGGTATCTATTTCCTAAAGATCTTTGACACAGTTTTCCACAATCAGATGAGAAAATTGTAACAGGGTATGTGTTGCTCAGGGTCTTTTCACACAGTTTTTCACATTCAAAAGCCTGGCTCAATCACAAACACCCAGTCTCAGCATCAGTGGTTTTCCTGAACTGGGTCTGAAAAGCTCTACAAGTTCCCAGGCTGCCACTGCAGCATTTGTGCCACAAGCTTTTGAGGCTGGAAGAGCCCATGGAGAGGAGGAGCCTCAGGTACCACAATTTCCATGGTGAATGCAGGTGGTGTGGGTTGGGTGGGTGAGGGATGAAAGGGCTGTGTGGGGGTGGGGAAGGGGTTTGATTTTGTGGAGGGTGAGGGATATGTAGAAATGGATCAGCTTGCGGGATGAAGCAGCTTCTTAGGTAAGGCTGTGGCTTTAGGCAAGGGCAGAAAGGCTTCTGATGGAGGTTAAATGTCACTTTCGTAGGGGAATAGTATAATTTCCTTAGCTGGCAGTGAGCTCTGAGCAGCCCAGGTGCTGTACAGCCCCTCTCATGGCCACCAGTGCTTGTCATCCTGTGGGCAGGCATAGCTGGGTGCAGCCACTGACACCTGTGACACACATTTAGAGATGTTTTTTTCCCTGGTCAAACATTCAGGCCCAGTTTTTTGGCATCTGTGACTCAGCACAGCTTTGCTGGAACCAGCTTGTCCCAGCAAGGAAACAGGCTGTCGATCCCACATGGGGATCGAAATTATGGGGAGCTGGAGTGCGTGTATGGTGCTGCTGCCACAGCTCTTTGTGTGACATCTCCAGAGCATGACAGCCACATAAATAGCGTATGTGAGGAGACAGCACATATCTGCTGCTTGGTGCATGTTATTTACATACATCTCCTCTATCTAACTGGTGGCTCTCCCCAGTTATAGATTTGTTAAAGGCTGGAGCCTTTTCAAAGCAGATATTCAAGCCTTTGAGAAACTGATGGGAACACATTTCCCTCTATGGTTGCTTGAAATTTTCAGTAAACATCTGTTGTTTCCTCTTGCTGGAAAATGGAATGAGGAAAAGCTTCTGGGGCTGAGTTCAGGTGGGTTAAAGGTGTGAAAACATCTTGCTTTGGGGTGGTTTATCAGGCATCAGCTGCTATTGATCCATACAACAGTGAGAACTTCAGTGACATCTCTTTGGGGAGAGCAAGTTCAGGGGGAAGCAAACAGCAAATGGTTTCTGGGTAACTTGGTGTCAGAATTTTTTTGCAGTGATTTCATTGCTCTCCAAGCTGTTGGCTATGTAAAAGGACTGCAGCACAAAGGTGATAGCAGATCTTTACTTTGAAAAGCTCCTGTGAAATTCACCATCTGAGCACAGAGATGTTTTCCTCCCTAAGGGATAAGAGGTTAAAATGCTGGGATGGTGTTCAGAGGATTTAAATTCATCATCTGCTGCTGCTTCTTACTGAGCCTGCAACCATCATTGCCTTCCTTGGAATCAGAGACTCTTACTCTCTCGGAATCTGGGACAACCCAATAGTGAGCTTTGAATGATGGGTGCCCTTTCCCAGAATGGTGAAAAAAATCAGTCTCCTAGGCAAGGAAAAATGGGGGCGAGGAGAGGTTTCTGTCTTGTAGAGGGACTTGCTTGTTTCCAGGTTCATGAGTTTGAGATGCAAAGAGGAGGAAGACAGCAAAACACAATTTAATGTTGCAGTGAAGATTTATGGCCTCATCTGTAGTCGCCTGAAATGATCAGTCCCTTGAAAATTGCAAATAGTGATGCAGACAATAAAATATCAGTGAAGTTGGTAGCATTGCATGCTCTTTCTTCTCTGGAGCTTGGGGGATTTTGCTCTAAATGAATTTTTGGTGAAAGCAAGATCTGCTCTAATTATTTGTAAGTATGAGGATGAGGCCTGGCAGCACACAGAGAGTTCTTAAAATGCAGGTGGCTGCTGGCGCTAATCCTGGTTATTCTACTCACCATGGACCCTGCAGATGGGTAGAAATGGAGAGATTTCCTCAGTATTTGTGCTTGAAACGGGCATGAATTACACTTGCTCTGCTGTCCTGCTCTTTTAGAAAGAGGAATCCATTGACTCCAGCTTTGTTAGCCTGGTGGCAGTGGGAATCAGCTGGTCCTTCAGGAAATTGTTTTATTGTACAATATACCTGTTCCTATGAATCAGCTCCTTGCAGCCTCAGGAATTGGCAGGGTGGTCCCCAGCCAGCGTTACGGTTGGTTGTCAGGGTACAGAAGCGTCAAGATTGGGCAGGTGAAGCTGCTCTTCAGGAATGGGGGGATGGATGAGCTCAGCTGCCTTTTTTCTGCTTGGCTGGACCTAAAACCTGTGTGTGAATGTCTGAGCTTGTGTTTGTGACTGTGTCTGAGAGTGTACAGGATCTACCCGGATCAGCCACCTCTGACAGGGGCTGGGCCACCACGCTGCCATTTGCACCTCGAGATCTTGTCCCACGTCTGCTCCCCCTGAGAAGTTCAATGATCACGGAAGGGAGATGGGGACTTTGAACAAGGTAACACATGGCCTGTGACATCCCACTGACCCCATTCCCCTGGCTGGGACTGGGGTTTTGGGAACACCCCAACGCACGCTGCGCTCCGCGGGATTCCTTTTCCCACAGCGCATTTGCCCCCAGGCCTCTCTTTGCTCCTTGGGAACAATTTTTCTGGTTTTGTTTTTGTTCCGTGCTTGGCAGGGCAGAAAAGAGTCTGCAGAGGTTTCTGTCATCTCTAAAATGAGTCTGACTTGAGGAAGTACAAAACCTACAATAAATATGTATTACTGGAAATTTTGAAGAAGCCAATGTCCTCTTCTTTTTAATAGATGTTATTTCTCATTCTTTGAATGAGTCTGCTGGCCATGGAGGGCAGATAATCCAGTTGTGGAATCTTTCTTGTCTTGTGTTGTTTCATGATTTATACCACCATTCAAGGAACAGAATTTGTCACCACTGTCTCAGTGAAGTACCACTGAATCCCCTTGTAGAGGCTGCTCTGGAAAAGTGGGGTTTAAGGTCCAAGAAAAAAGGTTTTCATATTTTTATATTGTTTAATTTTTTTTTCTTGTTTCCCTGGTGCTCTGTTGACCATAAATCTGAAAAGATCATCCAGTTCTAACTCCCCTGCCTTAGGAAGGGATACATCATTGCTAAATTTTTGTCATCATTAGTGTTCTAAGAACAGTATCACCCATTACCAATGGCTGTGGTCCAAATTTAGCTAATTACCCTTTGGCAAGCCATTAATCAGGTGCCCATCATCCCAGGACTGACAGTTGCATTTTTGAACCTTTGTCTTTCAGCACACTCCACATCCCCCCAGCCTTTCTCCTGCTCCTCTACAGCCCAGGTGCTCATTCCCTGCATAAAAAAATTATTTCACATCTTGAAAAATTAATTCTCTGCTCATGATGGCCTTGATTAAACTGATTGACAAACCGTGCTAAAGGTTGCAAAACAGCTCTGACACGCAGACGTCTTCACCTCCTGAAAGGAAAGGCAAAAAAAAAAAAAATCCCCGTGGGCTGTTGCTATTATGAGATGCAGGTGGCTGAGGGCTGTTTTCTGCAGAATCAGCAAAAGTTCTCCACATTTAGGAACAACGTCTGTAAAGTTAAACTGGTTGAAATGGCAGAAGATGAAATTATTGGCACTCGAACTGGATTATCTTGAAATAATTAAGGATTTTTCATCCACAACTGATGTGGACTGTGCTGATGCTCCAGGAGTTTGGAGGTAGAAATGGTAAAGGTGTGTGTGGCTGCTCCATCCCTGGAAGTGTTCAGTGTCGGGCTGGATGGGGCTTGGAGCAATCTACTCTAGTGAAAGGTGTTTCCACTTGCATGTTGATGCTCTGGACTCTCTGTTGTAAATTCAGCATCTCCTAATGGTGTGTGGGATCTGCTGCCTCCAAAGAGTGTCGGGCAAAGGCTCCCTGGGCACCACCTGGAAGAAGAGTGGCTTTTTGTCTTGCTTTTGGCCATGGTTACCTTGCTGTCTGCTGAGAAACCTTCAAGTTGAAGAGTTGATCTGTTTTTCAAAGAAATAGGCTGGGAGGAGTCCTTTTTGGGTTATGTTGATAAAATTTGTCTTCCTTCCCAGGCTTGGTGCATAGACCCCAATGGACAGGAGACTTCTGATGAAGAAGAAATCTGGCAATCCTGCTCTTGAGATGATTGTCCTCCTCTCACCCCAGGGATCCTGAGAAGAGCATGTGTTAACATACCATGAGATATTCTGGAAGGACAGATGTTACCATTATTGAATTAAAACTGGAGTGAAATCATGTGAAGCAGCAGGATTGGGACTGAAGGTGCAGCATGAACATCCTGCACTTATTTTTCCCTGTGCAAAGAGGTCAGGGATGGACACTGAGGAACAGCTAGAGGAATGGATGAGGGGAATTTTTGGAAGGATATTTGTTCCAGACACATATCTTGGCTGTCAGTAGTTCAAAGTGCATTCCTGATCCCTTTTCCAGCAGCCTTTCTGAAACGCATCTCTCAGGCCAGGAAGAAAACCACAAGATAAATGGGGGAACCTGCTGTATTTGCTGCACTGCATTAACATAGAGGAGTGTGGGAAGGGCTGAGAGCATTTGTTGGGGTAAGAGCCAGCAGAGAGGAGCAGAGCTGAATTTGCAAACACTCTTCCCATCAGCTCCTGGGCTGTCCAGCTGGGAGCTTTTGCACTGATTTACTGCTGTCCTTGCTTCAGCCTTTGGAAATCAATCCACTGACAATTAAGGTAATGTCTGGTCTAATATTTATTTCACACTCTCATTAATGGACTGACAAAACCCCACTTTTTGAAGCAGTGACACTGTTCTGTTCTGTTCTGCAGGAGGGCTGGAACTCTGGGTCATGCTTTTTTCCCTCATCCCTGTTAAAGCTGAGATCTCTTGTTGAAGCTTTCAAGAAAACTGCTATGTAGCACCATACCTTAGCACTGTGTTCCTGGTGAAGAAGGTGAAGCTTTTGTGCTAAATATCCCCAAATATCCATTAAAGGAGAGCTGGAGCACAAAGGGGTAGCCCTGGCTGCCTGCTGGGGCCCAGGAGCTCTCCATTGGGCTGGCTGTGGGTTGGGAAGAGAAAAAACATTTGATGCCCAAGAGCTCATGTTTTATTTCTCCACTTCTTGGGCAAGTGTGCCCTGAATTTGCTCTGATCTGTGTGTGTCTCTGCTCGTGTCCCCAACACTGAGAAATTTCCCCAGAATGCTGGGAAATGGCTTTTTCGGGGAAACACTGCAGATGGCCAGAGGCACCAGACCAGGGGCTCTGGTTCTCAGCAGTCAAAGCATCTCTGATCTGGGATCCAACTGGGAGTGGCCCCCAAAATCCTCTGTGCACCCTCTTTGGGGGCCAGACTACCTGGGGGACTCTGCAGCTCCTGGGAAACAAGTTTATCAGGGTCAATGTCCCACAGCCAGGCTGGGAACTGCAGGTACCTGTGGGGTCTGTGTGGATACCCCACCTTGAGGAAAGGAATTTACCACTGCAGCTTCTGAAACATCTAGCTCAGATGAGAAGTGCAGGACGGTTTGGGTTACCAAAATGACCTTTAGTTAATGCTGCTAGAAGAATACTAAATAATAACAATTGTCTCCCCTTAGTTCTCATTCCTCCTTGTGTTATTTTTTTTTGCCAGTTTCTAGGTCAGATTCCCCATTCCGCTGCTCCTGCGCTAGAACTGCGCTCAGGTTGCACAATTGCAGAGGAGGGAGGAATCTGCTTCCCGAATCCCCATCTCCCCAGTAGCCTTTCCCGATTCTTCCCTTCTTCCCAGCACCTCCTGCTGGGAGCCCAGCCCAGGTAGGCTGCGGGCCGGGGGCTGCGGCAGGGTGTGTTTGGGGAGGCTGGGGGACGCTGGTCCCCCCTCGCCGCGCCGGGGGTGGGACGGGGAGGCCACCGCAGCTTCCCCGGGCCGGGGGGAGGACGCTGCCCGTGTCTCGCAGGTGTGGGCTCGCCTTCCCTTCGCCGNCCCCCCCTTTTCCCTTTTCCCCCTCCCGCTTTTCTCTTACGCAGTGGGAGCAGCCCGGCAGCCTGGCTCTGCCCTGCCGCCCTCCGTCCTCCCTCCCTCTCCCTCATCCCTCCCTTTTCCTTAAAAACGTGGGCTCCGGGGTGCAGCCCCCTGCGCTGGCAGCATCCCTGCCTGCGAGAGCAGCCCTTTCCCCTCCTCCACCTGCGGAGCCCCGTGTCCCCCCCATCCCCCGGCCCGGGGGTGCTGGATGTGGCCGCGGGGAGCGGAGTCTGCTCCGGAGCTGCGCTAGAGGGGACCTGCCGCAGGTAAGCAGCCGGCTGGGGTTTACTGCCAACTTCGGGCTTTTCCCGCTGTCTTAGCGTGATATGGACCGGTGGGGTCGTGCCGGAGGCCCGGTGGCTCCCGGGGTACACGGGCGGCAATGGAAGGTCTGGGGATACCAAACCGCGTGTGGGGGGACTCAGCGACCCGCAGGGATGGGAGAGGCAGGTGGGGACATCCAGCCCCTGCGAGGAGGGATGATGTGTGCAGCCCGCACGTCCCCTGCGCCGGCGGTGTGGAGATATGCGTGGTCCCTGTGTGCCCGGGATGCGCCAGGCTCTCAGGGTTGCATCCCGTTAAAACGCTCCTGGGGAGGGGGGCTGTGTTCCGTGGCAGTAAATCATCCTTCTCCCTGGTCATGGATCACCCTTCCCCAGCGTTTCTCGCGCACTCGCCTTGCTACAGTCCCCTGCCACCCGTTTGATCAGCAGATTTTAAAGCTGCCTCTTGCTGCCCCAGGTCCTTGGCGCAGGCTGCTGCTTCAGGATGGACCCGCTCTTCCCTGCCCATATTTTTGAAGACCCCGACCTGAGGAAGCTGCTGAACGACTCCTCCATGCTCAACCTGAGCTTTCTGCCCAGCAACTGGTTCAACAACAGCACGGGGGACGGTTTCCTGCCGCTCAGCATCAAGATCACCATCGTGGTCGTCTACTCCATCGTGTGCATTGTGGGGCTGGTGGGCAACTGCTCCGTCATGTATGTGATCGTCAGGTAGGACACCGGGGAGCCTCCCGGGAAAGCTGGGAGCGGGGCGGACCTTCCCTCCCTCAATCGCTGCTGCGGGTAAAGCAGGCAGGCGCTTCCCTGGGGTTAGAGACGCGCCTTAGAGGTAACGATGTGGCATTTGTTTTATTGTTTTGGTTTTGCTTGTTTTTTTCCCTTCCTAGGCTGTGATGAAGGTTTCTGCCAGTTTTCAGCTGCCCTCTGGTGCCTCCTAAAGTTTAACCCAGAGAATGGAACAGAGTGAGCAGATCCACTCAAAAAAAAAAAAAAAAAAAAAAAAAAGGGTGCTTTTTTTGTTTGTTTGTTTGTTTGTTTGTTTGCTTGTTTCCTTTTAGGGAGCTGGATGTCGCTGGGGAGGGCAGTGTGCTGGGAGCATTCTGCTGCCAGGGAGTGCTGGCTCCTAAATGGGACCTCTCCTTCCTGTGCTGTGTCCGGCACCCCAGCTGTGTTTGCAGGTGCTGCTCCATCTGGGAGCTGGCTCTTTCCAAAGCTGAACCTTGTTGCAAAGGAAAGAGCCTGCTGGGAAGTTTCCTTTTACTTTTTCAGGAGAAAAAATGTAAGTCTTCCAAAGCTTTGGAGCCTGCAGACTTAAATAAGATGTGAGAGGATGCTGCAGAGTTGAGGGCAACTTCTCTGGCTCCTTGTGCTGAAGTCAGGAGAGTTGGGGGGGACCTTTGCAGAGGGGCAGCACAGAGCATGCACCACTCCATCCTCCCTGCCCATTGTTGGCATTTTGAGTGTCCCTGTCTGTTTCTGCCGTGGTTCAAACCCTTCTGGTTCTGGGAATCAGAAACCTTGCTCGCCCTTTAAGTACAGAGTAAGTTTGTGCAGCTCTTAGGGCTGTGATTATGTTAAACCCCAGCATCCCCCTTCTGATCTCTGCACCCTGCATGTTAAGGAGGGAGCTTCCATTTTATCCACATCTTCGAGCAGATTCCTGGTGCAGATGGACGCTGCCAGCATAGAAAAGTCAGGCTGAATTCTCCAGCAGAAGATGGAAGTATTTAGCAGGTATTCAGACACTGATGAGATTGTCTTGTTCCTGCCAGGAGCCCAGCTGCTTCCAAAGCACCTTTCCCCTGAATAACTACAACTTGGCTGGGGAAGATGCTGCAAAATTAGGTCTTTGGTACCAGAGGTCAGTGAAGGGTGGTTAAATCTCTGCTCCAAGGGCAAAGTGACGTGACTGTTTGTCAGGCTGCCTGTCTGTGCTTTTAGCTGGGGAGTTGATGGCACTGAGAGGGGATCCCATTAGCCCCAGGGAGCCTGCAGATGCAGAGAGGTTTGCAGCACACTGGTGCCATGTCTGGAGGGCTCATGTTCCTGCTCAGTGTAGTAGCAATCGTTGGAATAGTTTGTGGGTGAGTGTCAGGGTGTGAGTAGTGAGGCTCTGGGAGCTGGCAGCCCTTGTCTGATGATGGTGATGTGGCTGCATGGGAATGCCAGCCTGTGTGCAGCACAGGAAGGGAGTCCTTACCCCGTGCATGAGCCTCAGTGTGTGTAAGGAGAAGCCTCGGCAGAAACCTTTTCCCTGTCTGCAAAGGTCTGGTGGGATGTGCACAGCTGGATCCTGCTGGCCCTGCCCAGTCCCAGGCCTGGAGGATCACCAGTAATATGAGTGTCCCAAACTGGGGTCCTGGGCAGGGTGGACCTGTGCCATGGCTGACCGTGAAAAATACTGGCTTCTGCTGCACACCTTTTTGGCTTTGATACTTTCCAGTTGGATAAGTGGCACTCAGAAAAAGAAAGTGGGATTTGGCACTAGAATTTCCAATGGAATGTGACTCTTTGTGTGTGTGCCCTCTCATTTTACAGTTTTTAAGCAGTTAAAAACTGAAGACAGGTGCTACCCCAATCTTCCTCAGGTTTTTCCATTTCTCTATTTCCCTTTATTCAGAAATGAAAAGTGTTGTGCTGGGGAGGTTATAACTGAGCTAGAGCATGTGTAGGAGCTGCTGTTCCTCACCCATGTTCCCTGGGAGCTCAGTACTGAGCTGAGACCAACACGGAGTTAGAGCCAAGACAACAAACCTTTTTGAGTCGATGAGTAACAACTTCTGGTTATCTCTGCCCAGGATTCTTCTCTCCTTGCCCTGTCTGTTCAGGTCAGGAGCAGGTGTGAGGATGAACTGGACTCAATATCAAACTCTTGACCCTGGCCACGTATACAGATTGATGAAGAGCTGCCAAATTGTGGCCATACGAGGAGGATGCTGATGAACTTCTCAAACACAGGCTTTTCTCCTCAGATTAGAGCTGTAATGCTTCATGCCTTGAATAGCACCTGGTTTTAAGTAGGTTAGAAGTTGGTTGCTGGTAAGTCAACACAGGGTTTGGGGTCTGTTAATGATAAATTAATGGAAAAATGATCAGCAAACCCTCTGTGCTGCACCCTTATCACTGTAGGTGATGTGCACTCCAACAAGCTTTTTTTCTTTCCATGCTTCAGCAATGATAACCAGGCTTCAACATATTACACAGCCTGTAGGAAAATGTGTTCTACCTTCCAGAAAAAGATTTGTAGTGCTCCAGACAGTAATTGTTTCCTGTTTTTGAGGGAGTTGGGAAATAAAAAGGTTCTAATACCAGTACTTGAGGAAGTGGGAGGCATCAGGAAAGCTCATTTTTTGTTCCTCCTGTATGAGTTTTCTGCAGCACCATGGGAAAAGTTTTAAAATCTCCCGGTATTTCACACTAAAGTACAAATTCAAAGCCTCCTCTAGGTTTTCCTCTCTGTTGTAGAACTCAGCCTACATCTCTATTGTATTTGGAGTGATTTAACATTTGGAACGATTAATTTATAGAGACAGTCATCATGTGACTGCCAATCCCTTCCAGTGCTGAGCAGCACTAATTGGGTAAGATGGAGAAGGGCTCTTGTCAGGAACACGATTTCCTGGACAGTAAAGGGCCTGTTGTGGGAACCTGCCTCGTCTGTGGCTTTGTTCTGCTGGCTCATCGTGGAGCTCCTTGCCAGCAGAGACAGTGCTTCCCCTCCCTCCTCCTTCTGCTGTTTGCTCTCTTCTGCATATATTTCCTGTTCTGCCTCTTAATGAACGTGAAACAAGGTGCTGAACAGAGGGTTTCGGGGGAGAGTGGGGGAAACCAGGCTGCTGAAATCCCTCCTAGCTATTAACCAAAGTCTGCAAGGCTGCCTGCCTAAGATCTTTGTATTTGGGAAGGAAAGCAAAGGGGAAGGAGGATGTATTTTCAGCCCTGGGGTTGTGGCTGACCCAGGTGTTCTTCTAGGGGTGTGACAGAGGCCCCAAATCTCTGCCAGCCATTGGTGACCCAGGGAAGGGACAAGGTGCAGCTTGTTGTCCCTAGCTCCACCATGCTGCTGTGATGCACAGCAGGGGGGATCTGGAGGACTCCCTTCTTCCAGTTCAAACCCCCAGGGGAACTCTGCCTCATTTCTTGGGCACTCCTCATTGCTATGACAGCTCTCTGTTGGGAGCCTGGCAAAATGCTGGGGATGCTCAGCTCTCTCTGTGGAAGAACACCTTTCAGAGCATTTTGAGAAATGTTTTAGGCATTTTAGGGCTGTCAGGCCCCTACATTTTCATCTGCTGCCTCCAGGTGAACCTTTAGGAGGAAAAATGTGATGAGGATGTGCCTGAACCATGAGCCTGCCTGGGGATGCTGTGCCAGCTGTTGTTCTGCTTGAAAACTGCCTCAGTCCCTGAGAATAGGGGTGAGGGCAGCTGGCTGTGATGAGACAGGGGAAATGAAGTTAATTATGACATTTCAGAGATGCAGATTTCTTAATAGAAAGCTTTCTAAGGGAAAAGCCTGGACCAGCTGTGTGTTTCAGAGCTGGAATGAAGTGTTTCATGCAGTGGGGACCCACCAGACACGAGTGGGGCCATCTGAGACCTTTGTTGTCTCCAGATCTGCCTCTAAGTTTTTCCTTGGAAAAGAAAATAAATAGACATAAATTATTGCAATTCACAGAGAAATGAAACCCATATCAAGGGCTCTTTGCCCTGGAGAGTGAGTGGAGCTGGGTGAGGATGGTGAGGTGAGCAGCAGGGCATCCTGCTGTGATAATGACTGCAAAGGACAGGTCTGCAGCGCTCTGATTTCTGTGTCCCCATGAGCCCAGGTGAGCTGGGCTCAGCCGTATGACCCATATGGCTGACCCATAAGCTACATCTGGCCCCTGCTAACACAGGTCCTGTAGCTCCATTGTGTGTTGAAGGGCTCTTTGTTTCACCTGGCTGTGGTGAGATGGGTGAAAGGGAGTTGCCCATGTGCAGCAGTAACCCTGTGATGCTTAGCATGGCACTTGGTTCCCAGTGTTTCTCAGAGACTGGGAAATTCCCAGAAGCATTCTGGATATCAGCAGTGGTAGATCTGGCCCATGAGCAGGGATAAGAGCATCCTGCTGCAGGGTGGATGCTGATGAATGCCCTCCTTAGACCAGAGCACCATTCCCAGTGGCCAAGCGCCTGCTCAGGGGTTTGGGAGCATCCCCGAGAGCCCCTGGGTGAGCTGCTGAAGCCTTTGCAGCAGCAGCCACAGAGCCTCCTCCCTTGGCATAGCAGCACCACCCACAGTGGTCCCCAGCGAGCACCTGGAGGGCAGGGTAGGGCTGGTTTTTCATAGCTGTTGCTCAGACACAGAGGTGAGACTCAAGGACAAGAAGATCATCTGTCCCAAAGCGTGTGCTGGTCTTGGCTGGCTGCAGATTCCCTTACTAGCCCCTGCTAGTCAGTCCCTGCCTTGCTGGGTAATTTATAGGCTTTTAGGTGCTGTGCTGGTGGCTGCTTTTGCTGTAGTGTCTGACCTCAGAGTCCAGACTAATTTAAATTTGTCCTTCTCAAATTCTGTGTGGTTTTTTCAGGGCCTGTTGAACCATTAAGAGTAAATCATCTTGCACTGGTCAGAAGTTTCAGGCTGAGGGGGCTCTGGGATGGTGATGAGAGCAGCAGGGATGCAGAGAGCACAGTGTGGGCGGGTGGCTGAGGGGACACAAATCATGACAGAACGTGCCAGATCAAATATCAGCCTCACGCAGCCTGAGGGCCGGGAGCAGAGATGGGAGAGAGCTGGAGCTGATTTCCACCATCACAGGGTGGGAGCAGCTCAGTAAAAATCCTCTTTGAGCCTTTTCTGCTGTTTTGCTTCCTGGAGCAGGGATGGGGGCAAAGGCTGTCACTGCTGCTGGGGTGTGAGGTGGGGATGGAGGGAGCTGCTCAAGGTGAACAACACTGTCTGCATCCTAATTAGCTGGAGCTACAACATATCAAAATCAAGAGGCTCCAAGAGGCAGAGTTCTCCTGCCTCCTGGAAACAACGCTCAGGGTTTTGCAGGGCTGCAGGCTTTGCTCTGGTCCCTCAGCCCCTGGTGTCTGCAGCTCCATTTTGGGTTGTGGGTTTGCTACAGCCAGCTGGTCCTTAGCCCCAGCCCTTGCCCCGCAGCCTCTCTGTGGCTGGGTGGAAAAGGGAAAGATGCAAAACCAACAGGTCTGCAGCTCACCCTGAGGCTCAGCCAGCGGCAGAATCTGCTCTTGTGAGGAACAGGTCCTTAAAGTCCCGAGGGTGTGTCTACCTACCTACCCTTAATGACCTCCCCTTAATCTCCTCTCCCAGACAGTGTATTCCCCTCCCCAGAGGGTCCACGTACCGAAGAGGAGGGGGAGGGCAAGTCCTGAGCTGACATTCAAGTGTTTTTCCTCTCAGGCTTCAGCATCCGAGAGAACAGGAGAGCAGAGCAAAGCAATTACTGTTGTCACAAAGGGGGAGCTGGATGGAGAGCTGAGCACCACCCTGTGGGAGATGCTCCATTAGGAAATTACCTCCGTGGCAGAGTGCAAGAAAGTGGCCCAGCAGGGAGCTAATGTCCTCCATGGAATCCACAGGCTTATCTGCAGCAAATTTGTGTTGTAGGGGAGGAGACTGAGGTGCCTCCTAAGGCCTGAGAGTTTAATTTTTCTTTTTTTTTTGTGCAGATTAAGGGAAAGGACATTCTCAATTCTGGAGGAAATGAAATAGAGGTTAATCCACAGAGAAGTGATTGATTTTTGTGTGTACTGAACATTCTGGAAATGTTTGGGAACATTGGTTGGCTGGGACAATGGCTGTTGGCTCTCAGCATGTAAAGTGGTGTTGAAGTAATTAATTAAGTGTAAATTAATTTCACCCCCTTTCAAGAGCACAAAATCAGCTTTAAATTCTATTGGAAGATGGGTTGAAGGAAGTGGTGGGGCAGCCACCTCAGAGTGTCCTGTTTTGGAGGGGAGTAAGGTGGCTCTGCTGTCACCTCCAGGAGGTAGTGAGGAAGGAGGCAGAGGAGAGGGGTCTGTGCACTGAGGGATTTTGCACGGCCAGCCAGAGCAATTGTACTTGGACTCTGAATTCATGCTGAGGAGTGTCTGGGAGGAGTGGGGCCACTGGGGCTGGGGGGATGTGGGAAGGAGCTGAAGATTTGCTCTGCACATCCTGAGTTCAGTGCTGGGGACACTGGAGTGTGCAGGGAGGCAGCTTTGGACCCCATGGATGCTGGATGGGGGTCGGAGGTGGGTGAATTGTTGCTTGTTTCTCCCACTGGTCAATGACAAAATAATCCCAAACAGAAACAACATTTAATTTTTACTGTTTTGCAGCGAAGTTGTTCACCATTGCTCAAAATTGTTACTCCCTTTAGTTATAATGTCAGAAAAAGTAGTCAGGGTTAGAGGCATGTTGATGGATTGCCTCTGGCTCCAGCTCTCCTGGAAGGATGGTCTGCAACAAGCTTGACCTTTGGGAAGCTTGAGCCAGCCCAGCCAGGTCTGTGGTGTTCAGGGGAAACTGCAGCTCCCATCAGACCTTTGCCAGCATAATCTTGGGTGACTGTATAATTTCCTAAAGCCTGAGTTGACAATGCTTATTTTTGTGAGACCTGGTAGAACAATGATTTCACTTGTTCATTTTAATCCTCCTCTGCTGACCTGGAGGGGAAAGTGAATCCACTCACAGACCCACCTCATTCCCCTGTGCTTTGCCACATTTATGCCAAGTACAAGAATTCAAGAAAGTAAAACTTGGCCACCCTGAGATGTTCCTCTGGAGTTCAGGGCACTGGAGACAGCTGTAATTCTCCTTAGAAAATCCCAAATCTTAAAGCCCTCACAGCTTCCTGGTTATGCTGGATTTGCAAAGTGCTTTTGCTCATTCATCCCATCACAAAAGGAAAGGCACCAGTACTTTCCTTCTACTGCTTTTAGTTATGTAAGTTTGTCTGGGCTGGCTTACTAAGAACCTGTGATTGATTTCTAGGCCAGGAAAAGCCTCACTCAGGCTTATGTGGGAACCTCAAATCATTTCCAGCAATGTTTCCATCAGTGCTCACCTCCAAAACTTCCCTTGGCTTGCAGGGTCAAAAAGGATCATTTGGTTTTGCTTTCTGAACTGCTTTCAGACTTCTGATACAAGCCCAGCTTAGAGCTCCAAGGCAGGTAAAAAACAGACTTTATAGTCTGGGTCGTGGCTCCCCTGTCTGCTTCTCTTGCAAACCTGGCCAGGTCACCATGTGTCCCAGCAGAGTTCAGAATATGCCAGTGATAATGTTCTGCCAAGCATTCAGGTCATTTATCAAGAGCTGAAGAAGCTCAGACCCTCAGGGGAGGGCACAGCACTGAGAAGGGCAGTTGTGGGTTTGCTGTTCTGAATCAAATTGGCCAGAAGAGCTTTTTAGGTCAAATCAGACCATGTAATATTTTAACACGTATCAGGCTGAAAATAGTGCAGCAGTTTACAGGTAGAAGTGTTACCCTCAAATGAACTTGCACTCTGTTAATAACATCGTCTGCCATTTTTGGCCACGTTTCTGCTATGGCCATTAGTAGAATAAATTATGGATGAGCTGTAATTTTAAAATTATACCTATTTGAGCTCTTATTCTGCCCATGAGAGGAATATCCTGGAGCTGAAATGTTAGATTCAGTCACAGAGTCACTGTTGAGCTTCCATTTCTGCAGACGCTGCACGTCCCCCTGGATTGGTGATCACAGGTGGCTCTGCATCATTTCCCAAGTGTGAAAAGGAGGTGATTGCCATTAGAGCAAGGTGACTCTTCCTTCGGGGCAGTCAGTTCATGTGGTAAAAGTAATACTGAAATGACAAAAAAATCTTTAAAGTAGAGTTTGACTTGTGACTTTACTCCTTCCTCTAGAAAGATCCATTGTGATATTTTGATTTCTGATTCAAATCTAGCTCCTCATCAGTTTTTGGCTGGCCAGGGCTGGCCATTTTGCCTGTTCTGTTTTGACAGCTCACATTAACCATGCTTTCTGGCTGTGAGCCAATATCAAATGGCTGATCAGCCTACCCCTGCACCTTTTTGAATCAGCTTACTGGCAGAAGCTCACACCAATACTTGTAACAATGAAGCCATAGGTAGTGAAATCCTAAATTGGCCTTTTTGAGGTAATTTTTCAAGAAACATCATCTGAGTTGACAGCCTCAGGTTTTCATGGTGCTCACTGGCAGTCTGAGGGAGTTACTCTCCTGCACATGGAACTGACTATGGAGGGACCATTTGTGGTGTTGTAGGAGATGGGCTGAACTGTGTGTTGATAAACCTGTGGGAGGTTGAAAGGTGAAGATCGCCAGTCTCATTATGTAAGAAAATACAGCATCTCCTTTCAAAAGCAGCAGAATCTACTTCAGTGAAGTTCAGTGTCTGACCCATCATGGTCAGGTGTGAGCTCTAACCATTGCTCATTCCTGCCTTTCAGATTCACCAAGATGAAGACAGCCACTAACATTTACATCTTTAACCTCGCTCTGGCTGACACCCTGTGCCTGATGACCTTACCCTTCCAGGGAACAGACACGTTCCTGGGCTTCTGGCCCTTTGGCAATGTCCTGTGCAAGATTGCCATCTCCATTGACTACTACAACATGTTCACCAGCACCTTCACGCTGACGATGATGAGCGTGGACCGCTACATCGCCATCTGCCACCCCATCAAAGCCCTGGACATCCGCACGCCCCACAAGGCCAAGGTGGTCAATGTTTGCATCTGGGCACTGGCTTCTGTCTTTGGCATCCCGGCCATGGTGATGGGATCTGCGGAGAACGAGAACAACGGTCCGTAAACCCTCATCCAGCGGGAGGGAGGTGCTGGTGGACAGGAGAGCCCAGGGGGAGGGGTGCCAGTTTCAAAATGGTGCTGTAAAAACATCTTAACTCTGCCCTGCCTCTCTGTACCACGCTAAAGCTTTTCTAGTGTTAAATGTAGAATTGTTACATAGAATTGAGCATTAAACATAGAATTGTTATGTTAGGGAATGCCCTCTAAGATCATCAAGTCCAACCATTAACCTAACTAACCTAAACTAATCTGAGTGTGCAGATGCTTTTCTGCTTGATCTGCGTTTGCTGATCTTCCTTCCCATTTTATTTTTTTACTCTTGCAGAAATCGATTGTCTAATTAAGCTCCCTTCTCCCGTGGACTACTGGGATCCAGTGTTTGGCATCTGCGTCTTTCTCTTCTCCTTTATGATCCCTGTGTTGATCATCACCATTTGCTACAGCCTCATGATCAGGCGGCTCAAGAACGTCCGTGTCCTCTCGGGCTCCAAGGAGAAGGACCGGAACCTGAGGCGCATCACCCGCATGGTCCTGGTGGTGGTGGCAGTCTTCATCGTTTGCTGGACTCCCATCCAGATTTTTGTGCTGGTGCAGTGCTTGGGTGCCAAGGCAGAAAGCGAGCTGGAGCTGGCCATCTCCTGCTTCTGCACCGCGCTGGGATACGCCAACAGCAGCCTGAACCCCGTGCTCTACGCCTTCTTGGATGAGAACTTCAAGGCGTGCTTCAAGAAGTTCTGCTTCCCCACCGCCTTCAGGACCGAGCTCCAGATGTCCAACAGGATGTGCAGCATCGCCAAGGATGTGGCCTATGCCTGCAAGAACTCGGAGGGGACTAACAATCCGGCCTGACTAGGCATGGAAATCCCCATGGTGGCTGTCGCCCAGCAGAGTCCGACCACCCCCACGTCAGAGCTAACTCAGATAACGGCTCTTTAGCAGGACCTCAAAACTGAGAGGTGAGAAACCAAGGAAACAATTTTGGGGGTTGGGAAAACCGGATACTGCGAGAGCACGCAGAGAAAATGAGCCCACTTGATGCATTTTTAATTCCAGTGCATCCTGCACTTAGGAACATGTTTGAAATCAGCCTGTCGATTCCTGTGAAACCCTGGGAGTTTGCAACATTATTGAGAGTTTGGGAATCAAGGGTTTAAAATAGGCATCGCTGCTGGGGCTTACACTTCTGCTGCTGGGAGACAGACAGCATGTGAACTCTTGCATTGCTTTTTTCCTCCCTGGGTGGAGATGTTAACAGCTCGCCTGGCTCACCAGGCGCTCGTGTGCGGGTTTTCCTCCTGTGCCGTCGCTCTGAAATCAGACTTTGCTGCAGCCAAAGTGAGCAGGAGCCATCAGAGAAAACCCAAGATCATCTCCAGGATGAGTCATCGTGCAGGGAAGGATGCAGGGAGGGAAAGGAGGGAGCTGACAGGAAGAGAAATTCAAACTGCCTTGGGAGGACAGAGCCAGCTCCTGCAGATGGGATCTGCAGTGAAACCCCGCTCTCAGAGGGGAGCAGGGCAGGGAGAAGGGACTGTCAGAACTGATGACATAGCTCCAAAGGGGAGGAATTAAAAAGACCGAGGAAATGAACACAGTTTCTCATTTACATGCTGCTACCACTTTTATTTTTAAACTCCGTATTTGCAGTGTTATAATGGACAGAATTGTGTGTGTGTATATACATGTCTGTAGTGGAATAGGTGCAGATACATGGTAGGATTTCACCTCACCAAGCATGCCTTGGGCATCTTCCTCAGCGAGAGGAGGAAGGAATGAAGTGGCCTATAGACACGTGTGTTTATGAATAGGGAAAGCCATTTTGGAGAAGTCAGAATGGCAGCTCTTCCAGAAGACATGGACATTCCTGGTGGGAGGAGGCAGCCTAAAACAGTCCCACCCACTGCACATGGGATAAGCGGGGCACAAACCATACAAAACCTGGGGTTCTGTGGTTTGTTTTATGTTTTTAACTGAAATGAGACCCACGATGCTGAAAGCATGTGGGAAATGCTGCCCAGGTACCACCCCTCCTGCCAACCATGGATTGATTTTCCTCTCCCAGAGTAGGCCAGAGCTTTGTGGGAAATGAAATGTCCTGTCATTTCACTCAATAACAAAAGCTTGCCCAAAGAGTTTCACCACTTGGTTGCCCTCTGTGCTGGGGAGAGTTGCAGGCTGGAGTTGTCCCTGTAGCACAATAGTCCAGGGAAATCTGGGCAGTGGTGGCCAGTGGTGCTGATGGGGGAGCAGAGCACCAACCTCCACCTGGAGCTGGGAGGTCAATTCCAACATGAGAACCAGCAGTGTCATCTGGATTGTACAGATTCCAATGTGAATATATTTCTTGTGCCCTGATCTATGAGAGTCTGTATTTTTAATGTATTGATTTGCCAATATTTTAATGCTGTCGTGTTCTTTATATATGCTGTACAAAGGAAATGAATGTTATATTTCTATGTAGAGTGTTTCCCTCATGGTTGGGCTTAAAATATAGATGCAATTCCAGTGTCCCACGTGTACGACCCAGATCCCTTGCAAACTGCTCAAGCTGGGAGGACTTTGATGCTGATTAACATTTGTTTGGGAATCTGGATGTATACCAGAGCAAACTTTGCAATTAGCACTTCCCCATACCAATCTGGAGGGAGGAGGAAATCTGGACACTTTAAGCACTTTGTAGTGGATGTTAATCCCCAGGCCCTCACGAGGAAATCCCATATAAACCCCAGGCATGTGAAGAACAGCTCCTTGAGAACTGTGCTGCTGGCAAGCTGCACCCATGCCTTTAGAAAACTGGATTAGGTGGGATGTTTGTGGGTGCAGTTACAGCATTGGACAGTGAGTGACCTTGGGTCTGCCCAGCCCTCAGCTGTGGCATGGTCTGATGGGGTCTGGAATGGATCAGGCTGAAGCTGGAAACTGACTGCCAGGCTGTTCTTACCCTTAGGGAGCAGGAGAACATTCATTAGTGGCCGGTTAAGGAACAGCCACACTCCCTTTGTCATTCTTGGCTGGGTTTTTAAATAGATTTATGTCCTCTGAAAAAAGTATACCCGTGTTTGGCAATTTTTAAATATGGATTTTGTTAAAATGACTATGCTGCAACTATCTTACATAATCAAGTACTCAATAAATGTGTGTTTACCAAGCTTTTGGGTATTTCCACGGCCCTTGCAGTGAATGTGTTTAGACATTCTGTTCAATGCTCGGTGAAGTTTGTTACAAGGAGAGCAGCAAACACCTGAAAGCAAAACTTTATTGTACTGTGCCTCAGGAGTTACAGGCTCATGGTCAGCTGGATGGCTTTAGTGCTGGCTCTGTAATTCCCTTTGGAAGTGGTTGTGTTGGTGTGATTTTTACAACTGCTGCAGTGTAAATGACATTTAGGTGGCTACTTGTGTGCTTTAATAAAGGAAAATAAAAACCCCTGTGCTTTGGATGATAATCTGGAACAGTTCCCTGGGTGGATTTGGAATGTCTCAGCCCGTCCCTTTTAAGTGAGAGCAGTGGGAACTTTTGTAACACAGACAACTCGATCTGTGGTTAACACAGGAGCAGAAGATGTGAAAATGCTGGAAAATTGGGTCCCTGGGTCTTGCAAAGGGCAGCTGTGATGTGTAGGCAGGGCCTGCTGTTAGAGGTGAAGTCTGCTGAAGGATGAAAAAAGCTCTTCCCTTCTCCTCTCCCCACAATTCCCAGGAGTTATGGGGTTAGGCGTGACCTGGGAGTGCAATAAATTCAGAACTGCTCTGAAAATAAAGCCAAGGCCATATTCTGTAGGAAAGATGGATCAGGCAGTGAGATGTGCAATAAGGAAAGTGCTTTCTCTCTGCACAGAGATCAATATTCCTACCCATGCAGGTAAATATCAGGAGAGGGTTTTTTATTAGCAGTGGTGATTTTCTTCTTAAAAAAGAAAAAGTAAATTGGTGAAAAAAATGGAAATCTTTCCTTTTCTTCTAGTTCACTTAATAGTAAGTATCCAGGGGTGAGTTCTTACAGCAAAACCATAAACCAAAGTGCTTTATTCAGTATTATGGGATTTATTAATGTACCAAGTATTCTCTCTGCTGCCGTTGGCTGAAATCAAGTGCTGGAAAAGGCTGAGGAATGGATGAGCTGGGGACTGAACTCTCCCCCAAGCAGCTCCTTGGCTCTTGGTAAATCTGAGCAGATCTCTGGCTTTGCAAGAACCAGATCTCCCTTCCTCTCCCTCAGTCAACAACACACACACACACACATCAATTACAACTTCCAACAACAAAAATAAGGAGCAGAATTTACACTTTCACTGAGGTTTGGATGGACAACACTCTCAGGCACACGGTGGGGTTCTTGGTGGTGTTCTCTGCAAGGCCAGGAGTTCACCTCTGATCTTTGTGGGTCCCTTCCAGCTCCGGATGTTCTGTGGTTTATAGTGTTATGCTGTGGGAAGGGCTGAGCTGGGAACATGCTGGGTTACCCTGTACCAAGCTGCAGGTTGTTTTTGGGTGGTTTTGCAGGTTGTTTTGGGTGAGTATTCAGCTGAAATCCCTCTCCCCAAGCCCACTGCCCATAGGAGCCACAAAGCCTTTCCCCTGGCCCCCAGGAGAAGGAGCTGGAGACAGCTTCAGCAGGTGGGAGAAACCCCAACTGCAGAAAGACCAAAGCTTTTGGGTATTTCCCAAAAATACCCAAAGCTTTTTGGTATTTCCTTGTGGTGCCCCTGCTCCAAAGCTCAAGGCTTGCCCTGAGGAAGCCACTGCCTGATGCTGAGCAGTTGCCATGTCTGTTTTCCCAAGATTTTCATGAGAAGCTAGACTGTAAATATGTCTATTTTTAAAAATTATATTTTCCTT
>WAAG01009818.1:0-13283 GCA_013390105.1 Tichodroma muraria | reverse complement strand
TTTTTTTTTTTTTCCCCCCAGGTAGGTTTGTTAAAGAGCTGTCACTGGGCTCCAGTCTCTGGATGCTGTGGAATATCATTGCTGGGTAGAACAATGTATGTCCAGAGAAGGATGCCCCTCACCCTGCAATGCTTTATAGGGAAGGCGGCTTCTCTCTATAGTTAGAGCTTCTTCTTTTAAATGGAAAGGATCTCCAGCAGCAGCTGGTGGGGGTGCAGCCTTTGATATCTGCTCAGAAGAGAGACTCAGGCTGGCAGCAAAGCAGGCTCTGCCAGAAAAACTCCAGCTTGCTTTCCCACTCATTTTGCTGTGCTTCCCCTCAGCTATTTTTGTGGATATTTATGCAAAAGCAAATTTCTCCTTCCTGCCACAGGAGACTCTCCTTCGGGCACATCCCAGGCTGCAGCCCTGCTCGTGCACTCACCCCACGCCGTGTGAACCTCTGTGGCAGCAGAGCTGCATCGCTGAGACTTGGCAGAATCAGTTACTGGTTATTCACCTCCCAACCCCTGCCCAGGGCTGTCTGAAGGACCAGATCTCACTCACCGGCCTTCTCCTTTGCCAAGGAGAACCACGGAGCTGAGGTGGGAGGGATGGAGGGTAGAATCCAGCAGCAGCAGATGTAGGAGGGAAAGTTGTGCCATCTCTGTGGTGGAGACTGCTTGTGAGGTGGGGAGGCTGAAGAAAGGAGAGAAGGGGACAAAGGGAGCCTCTTGGAGCAAGTCCAGATGAGGCCACAAAGATCACAAGAGGGCTGGAGCATCTCAGCTACAGGGACAGGCTGAGAGAGCTGGGGGTGTTCAGCCTGGAAAAGGCTCTGGGGAGACCTCAGAGCCCCTTCCAATGCCTAAAGAGGCTCCAGAGGGCTGGAGAGGAGCTTCGGACAAGGGCCTGGAGTGACAGGACAAGGGGGAACGGCTTCAACCTGCCAGAGGTCAGGTTAGATTGGATAGTGGGAAGAAATTCTTCCCTGTGAGGGTGGTGAGGCCCTGGCACAGGTTTACCAGAGAAGCTGTGGCTGCCCCATCCCTGGAAGTGTTCAAGGCCAGGTAGAAGAAAACTGGTCTAGTGGAATGTGTCCCTCCCCGTGGCGTGGAATTAAACATCCTTTAAGATTCTTTCCCACCCAAACCAATCTGTGATTCTGTGGTTCTATGAAATGGAAAGTGGGAAGAGTAGCCCGTAAGTCAAAAGTCCTGGTGCTGCATGAGGAACAGGGATGGGCTATAGGAAAGTAGAGTGTGTGCTGTGTAGAGTGTGTGATGGATGTTTGGCATAGGGTTTTTTTGGACCCCTTCTTGTCATGTCTGAGCTGCTGCATGTCTATTTTGAGTGGCCCACAGTGGCTGCATGCGCCTGCATATTGCCTGTTTAGACTGGGGGTTCATGACACCTTTGCTCAAAATGTGGTAGCAGAAGAACCAAGGTCATAGCTCCTTTCGAAAGAGGGAATTTTAGAATTTTTCCAAGCAAAGGGATTGCTATTAAACTGGGTGCTGTTAAATCAAAGAGACCCGTGGCTCACAAACTCCCTATGCTCCTGCTTTCAGCACTCTGAAGCCTGGATAGATTGCATGACAGAATGAAATAATCAATAAATAGAGCAACATGGTTTTGTATCTTGGCAACGATGATGCTGCTGAACCATGTAAACTGACTTTGCTCTCTCCCCCTCAGTGCAGAGATCCCTTCTGGCTGCAGGGAAGGAGTGATGCTGGCTCTCCACAGTGCTGGGGGACACTGACAGCCCCTTCTCCCTTCTCCCAAGGTTTGTGTTTCAGCCACCCTAAAACTCCCTAAACTGTCCCTGGATTAGAAAGTGCACAATAATATCCTACGCCAGCTGGGGCCACCTTCACCCCGCAGTATGTCTCCCATGATTGGATTCACAGAGTCTCACAGTCCTAGAATGGTTTGGGCTGGAAGGGACCTCAAAGATCATCTAGTTCCAACCCTTTGCCATAAGCAGTGTTCTCAGGAATTCGGTCTTCCTGTAGCTGAACTGCTGGAAGGGCCTCTGAGAGGAAATTGTATCCTGTTCAATCAGCCCACTCTTGCAGCAAAAGGGGTTTTTCCTCCAGTCTATGTTATTTCTGAGAGAGGATGTAGCTCCAGTGCTAATGGAGTCTCCTGCTGCCAGCAGTGGTCAGGGAGAGCATGGCTGCTTCCCTCCCCTCTGGGCCTGAAGCCAGGCAGGGAGGGTTGGAGCCAGGAGCAGGAACAGCACTGCCAAACAGCACATTCTCAGTGTAGTGAAATGAAGAATGATCCTTCAAGAAACCAAGCAGGAAACTTGATTTTTCCAGGGAAACCATTGAAAGAATCAGCATCTTCCCACAGACCGGTTTTGGCTGCATGAGATCACCATTTTCCTGGCCACAGAGAGGAGCCCAGGCACAGCCTGAGCTGGCTCTGTCCATTCAATAAACATCAGTTTCTCTGCTTGTTTCCAGCCTGGCATGTGCAGTGAATGCTCCAAGAAAAGCTCATGCCATGCTGATTTCATTCAGTGACAAGGAATAAAAACAGAAGCTCTGTAGTCAACATGAAATTAAGATTAATGGCTTTTCAGGTTGATTTCCTCTGTGTGAAACAAACCTCATATTGCGATTTGGCTATTTAATGTTTGCTCAGTGTTAGGCATTAATAGCAACTTCTCCACATGCACAAGTCACCTGCTCACATATTTTGGAGTTTCCCTCATCTCAGCCTTGCACTGCTCTTGCTTTGCTTAACCACAGAGGAAATCATAGAATCACAGGATGGATTGTGCTGGAAAGGACCTTAAATGTCATCTGTCAAACCTTCATGACATTAAAGTTTCTGGAGATAATCACCTGCCTCCAGGGACCCAGCATAAAGGGGCAGAAAATGAGCCCAGCCCCTGTCCCTGTATTCCAGAGGTGGCAATGGAAAACCAACCAGGGCTCTCCCTGTGGTTTGCTTTGGCATCTGCACCAGGGTTTAATTTGCATGTGCTTGGCTGGAAAACTGCTTCATCTTCTGGTGAGTGTCAGCAATGCCACTGAGCCCTTCTGCCTGGGGCTATCCACCAGGATGGTGGAGGATGTTCAGGATCAGGCTGGATGGGGCTCTGAGTATCCTGGTTAGTGGAAGGTGTCCCTGCCCATGCCAGGTGGTTGAAACTAGACAATCTTTAAGGTCTCTTCCAACCCAAACCATTCTGTGATTTTGTGAGCTGTTGGCTCTGACCAGCCCCATCCATCATGAAATGGTGGCCATCAGTTTCACATCCCAGCTCCTGGTCAGCATGGATGAAGGAGCTCAGCTGGGTGTGGCCACAGCATGAAGGATCCTGCTGAATCCATGACATGGATAAGGGAAATTTAATTACATCCATAATATTTCCATCAATGCTGAGCAGCAGCAGGCTGGGTCTCAGGGGAGATTTTTCATTGCATTGAAATCTGACTTTGTTAATTACCAGTCTCTGATCTCATTTGAGGGTTAAGTTTATGAAACTGAATCCTTACTTCTCTGATTTCCTTATTCAGCTGGTTTATTGAGTCTTGTACAGGGGATGGGTCGGACCTTAGAAACTCCCAAGGTGCCTTACACTTCTGGCATGAGCTGTGCAGGAGAAGCATTGGAGCAAGGGGAGGTGATGGAGATGTGCAGAAGTCCTGGCGAAAGACAGAGAAAGAAAACACATCATGGGGAAACTGAAAACAGGGACACAGGTCTTGTTGCCAAACTACAGCTTATTTTATCCCCAAAGGGAACTCCCCCTTCCCAGAGCCCCCACCCCACCCAGCCAGGGAACATTGTGGTGGGGGGCTTTAGCAGAGTGACACCAGCCTTTGGTACACCCCAGGCTGTTCACTTCCTCATGGGGAAAGCTTCCCATCCTCTGTTTACCCAGGAAGCACCAGACTTGGCTGTAGGCAGTAAGTAAAGTGCCTGGTTTTTATCTACACATCAAATCTGCTTTTTTTAAAGAAGAGAAAATAGCCACTGAACAGCCCTTGAAGCTTGGGGCTAGTGTCTAATTCCACTTGAAGAGCTTTGTTAGATAATTGCAGTATTTTTCTGAGAGAAAATAGAACAATAGAGGCTTGTAATTAAAAGCCATTCAAGGCAGCTTTGATCCTTCTCTCTGCATCTTCACTTACCAAACACAAACGCAAACAAGGACTCATGGCAATATTTACAGTCACTATTCTTGGCCTCTGCTTTTAAATTAACTCCTCTTCCTCGCTTCCAGCCAAAAGGAGGAGGAGGGAGGGAAATGTGGCTTGTGGTTTTTCAATAGGTGTTTCTCTGGAAAGATTTTTTTTGGAGGATGCCTGATATCATAGAGTCATAGAATCATTAAGTTTAGAGAAGCTCAGTGAGTCCAGTTGTCTACTCAGCCACACCACCACGTTCACCACTGAACCATGAAATGCCACATGTGCAGATTCCTTGAACACTTCCAGGGATGGTGACTCCACCACTGCCCTGGGAAGCCTTTTCCAGGGCTTGACCACTCTTTTGGTGAAAAAATATTTCCCAATATCTAATCAAACCTCCCCTGGCACCACTTGAGGCTGTTTCCTCTCATCCTGTCACTCCATGATGACAAGCCTGGAGACCTCTGGAGGCCTCAGAGCTGCCACAGAACAAGAGTTTATCCCCCCAAAAACTGCCTCCAGGCACAACCTCAGCTGCAGTGGCGGTGTGGATGGGGCAAGACCCACACAGTCTGCCCTGGGCATGGACAGGGAGCTGCCAGGGCCATGTCCCACAGCCCACAGAGGATCCTCAGGTGGCCTCCTGACTCACTGTGAGAGGGAATCCAGCCCAGGAAGTCCCATTCCCTTCAGCAGCAGGAGGGAAAGTCAAACCTTGGTGTGCTGAGTCCCTCTGAAGGCACCAAACTGGGCTTGTTTCTTCCAGAATTGGCAGTAAAGCTGGAGGGTCACCATTTCCTTGGGTTTATGGTGGGAGCATCAGTGGCTCATCAGCACCCAGGGGCTCCCAGTAATCCCAAGGAAACAAGGTGAGTGCTACACATGTCAGGCTGTACAGAGAGGGGACAAATTCTCTTTCTTGGATTGATTTGAGCAGTATCTTCTGGAGACCCTCTTTTTCTCATCTTCTATAGTCCAAATTTTTGCTTATCTATGTTTAATTTTTATTTTCATATTTTCTCACATAAAGATGCTTCTGAGAGCCAGGCCTTCAACTCTCAGTGGGTTATTATTTCTTTTCTCACCCAAAAATCGTGACCAGCCTTAGGGAGGCAGTGTGAGACTGTCTAAGACCCAGGGGATTAGAGCTTCCCGGGAGAACAAGCTGCAGCACAGCTCAGATGAGGACAATTGATCCAAAAAGCCGATACTGCTGCAGCACAAAGACTTAAAAAGCAGCAACTGCTTCCGACCCCCCGCCTTAGCTCAGATGCCTGCGTTGGGAGCCTGCAGTGGGAATATGAGCCCTAATTCCTGTTCTGGGGTAGGAAATGGCTCCCAGGGATGACGGAGCAGAGTCCTCCAGGGCTGTGTCCTCAGGGGTGTGACAGAATGAGGAAGGCGATTCCTTCCCGGAGCAGGAACCTGCAGCTGCAGCGGGCAGGAGCAAGCGGAACGGCTTCAGCGGCTGCCGTGTGCAGGGAGCTGTGTGGCTGCGCCGCACCCTTGCACCCATTAACACATCCCAGACTGTCCCAGAAGGAAAACTCCCCGGCTTTGAGGTTGAGCTGACTTCCCTGCTCAGTGCCTGGCAAGGGGTCAGGAGGAGGAGGGAACCCTGAGGGTTCCTAATTCAGCCTCCTGCGACCCTGCAGACCCCAGATGGGATGCTTGCTCTAGGGAGGGGATTTATCCAGTGAATCGTTAACGGGGTTTGTTTTCCCGCTTCCAGCGCTCAAGATGCAGCTGGTGTGGGCTGGTGTGACAAGCCAGCAGCAGCAGTGGGAGGAAATTCCAAGGAACGAGCTGGCGTGTGGGGTTTCCCTGGGGGGGATCTTATGCTGGGAGTGAGCAAGCGTCTCCTTTGGAGGTGTTTTCTGCTCTCCCAAAAGGAGCCGGAGCAGCGTGGGTTCGGATGCTGTGCTCCGGGGGTCTGTCCGGGCACAGGACCCCCGAATTTGCTGGCTCCCCGCAGGAGCAGGGTGCCGGGCTGTGCGTGAGGCCGAGCAGGCTGCGGGGGATGCTGCGGTGCTGAGCTGCGAGCAGAGAGTGCCGCTTAGTGCCGCGGGGCTGAACCGCACGGCCCCGCCGCGCCGGGGCTCCGTGCGAGCTGAGCCTCTCTGAGCACGGCAGGAGACCTCGGCCAACGCGGATCCTTCTCCCCTTGGAGCCTGGCACCCACACGAGGGGGCAAGGCCCGCGTTACGTGTTCGACGTGGAGAAAATCGTGGATGCAGCGGGATGCTGCCATAAGGAGATGCTGAGGTGGGGCTGCTCACGCTCAGAGAGGGAAGGCCCTGGGGATGCAAGTGTCTCTAAGTGCCTGTGGAGGGTTCAGAGAAGAGGGAACCAGACTCTCCTCAGTGGTCCAGTGACAGGACAGGAGGCACAAACAGAAATATGGAAAATTCCATTAAAGCAGAGGAAGGAAATTCACTGTTAGAGTGGTGAAGTACAGGAACAGGTTGTCCACAGTAGCTGTGGGCATCTCCATCCTTGGAGACCTTCAAACCCAAGTGGACACGGTGCTGGGAAATTTGACCCTGCTTGAGCCATGCTCAAGCATCAAGACATTCTGTGACTGTCATGTCTTGTGATTTAATGGAAAAAGCTCCAGCAATATCATTGTTGTGTCTGAAAGTGGGTAACTCACACTGAAAAGGTCCTTTCCATCTAAAAGGACCTTTTTCTAGTAGCTTTTCTACATAATAAAATATATTGCCTTTCTTGGAGCCCCAATGCCAGTGAACAGCAATGTTTCAGCTGATTGGGCAGCTTGTGTGAGAGGTGACATAATTCGAGTCAGTTTTCTCACTCAGACAAGTTTTTCCCCTTGGGGAGCCCACTTCCAGCAGGTGGCAACCATGCTGAAGCAAAATTCCTGGAGAAGTTTCGCCAGAAGAATGTGTTCTTTTTCAGTGTTCTCCCACAGTTAGCACCTTTAATACGGAGAAGGCAACAGTGTGATTTTGTATCCACACATCTGGTTTTAGTTTTCTATAAATGAAGTTGCCATCCTGAGGTATTGAGGGTTGTCAGTTTGGGTGCTCTGGGCAATTCAGTGCCCTGAGCAGTCTCACCTGGGGTCTCCACACACACTCAACCCTTGCTCTGGGAGTCCATTTAAGCTGAGAACTGCAGGCTCTTCCTTCTTTGTGTTACCTGTCCTGCACTTTCCTGGGGGAGCTTGGACAGGTAAGAGCAGAGCTTGGTACCTGGGATTGGGGGAAAGCTTGAAACAAATATTTTAGCTGACAGCCTTCCTGAAACCAGTAACATACAAACTTTGCAGGGCTAAAGGGTGTGAGAATGAGCTTTCCAAGCTTTCAATATGGAGTTTTTTTGATCTCCACACCTTCCCAGTCAGTTCAAGTCCTGGTTCTGTTCAAATATTTTGACTATTTATCTGTTAAAGAAGGAACTTTATATCTGCAGTGCTCACTTGAGTTTTTCTTATGGCTTGCAAAACACCTTAGTTTTTGTTACAAACCTACTGTGTTTTATAATAGGCAAAATGCAATATATATAGCAAAGACGTGACACAAGTAGCATAAATTTTCTCTTGTGAAAGAAGGACCAGTCTCTTTTTTCCCCCATTAGGTTTATTTCATTATTCACTCTTAAATAAATATGTATTTGATGCTTAACAGGAACAACTAATTAAAAATAATTTCTAACACAAATTCTCACAGTTGTCTGTGAGATACAAAGTATTTGTATGGTGTGCTGCTTAGCACTATTTTTGAGACTCAACTCTTCCTTTTGATCTAAATTTAAGAAGTCAGAAATGAGGAAATTTGTGGTGGGGTGGAAGATGGACATCCTTCAAAATCAAAAGAAAGCCATAACACACAGGAACATATGTGAACATGAAAATAATTTCTTTTCTCTTCCAAATACTCATACTCTGTTTTACTGATGTTTCATTGAAAGTGCTCATTAGCTCTGCTCCCTTAAACAATCCTCCCGAATAACACAGTGATAAAGAACCGAGCTTTGCACTCATCTGGAAATTGGTCTCCAGCCTTTCTGTGCTGTACAGCAGATGGCAATAAAGGACCACTCTGTGGCAGAACTACACCCCTGAAAAGGAAACCTTCTGTCCTCCATAATTCAAAGGGTGAAATTAAAATCCAGGGTATAGAAAAGCAAATCTGAGAAGTTGATAGGAGCAAAGAGGAGAAATACAAGGGTTGCAAGTGGGCAGGACAAACCCTGCTGCTGCTGAGGATTACAAACAGACCAAACATTACACATAAATGAAAGAAAGGACATTGTGCATTCATTGGCTGCCCCTTCAGTCTGCAAAATTTCCCCTGAAAGGCCCCCGGAAGGCAGAGACCTGTCAGCCCCAACCCCCTGTTCAAGAAGTTCTGCATTCCAGCAACTTCCGGAAACTTTTCCGAAAACTGTCATCCAGGAAAGCGTACAAGAAAGGATTCAAGCATGAATTGGCATAGCTCAGGCTGGTGATGAAGTAGGATATCCCAATGACCATGGAAGTCTGGGGTAAGTCAGTGGTCAAAGCCACGATGGTGGCCAGGTGGAAGGGGGTCCAACAGAAGAGGAACACAGCCAGGACTATGAAGACCATAATGGTGACTTTCTTCTTGGCTTTGTCCAGGGCTCTGGCATTGGAGTTCAAGTGCATGTTCCTCAGCTTGTAGAGCATCATGGTGTAGAGGATGCAGATGGTGGATACTGGAATGGCAAAGCCAAGGATGAGGGTGTAGATCCTGCTGGCTTTGAACCAAAACCTCTCAGGCTTGGGGAAATTGAGACCACAACTCTTGATCTCCAGGTCGTCGGTGTAGACATTGGCAAAGATGATGAAAGGGAGGACTATGATGGTGACCAGGATCCAGATGCACAGGCTGACAATCCTGGCTGCTCGGTACGTGCGGTGGGGCATCCTCTTGGACCTGACTGTAGCCACTACCACCAGGTACCTGTCTATGCTCATCACTGTCAGGAAATAAATGCTGGAGAAGATATTGTAGTGGTCTATGGACAAAATGACCTTGCAGAGGATTTCTCCGAAGGGCCAGTAGCGGAGGAGGTGCTCCGCAATATTGATGGGCAAGACAAGGGTGAACAAGTCATCAGCAATAGCGAGGTTCAGGATGAACATGTTGGTCACAGTCTTCATCTTGGGGGCCTTGAGGATCACATAGATGACAGCAGTGTTGCCTGTGAGCCCCACAGCACAGATCACAGAGTAGATCACGGGCAGGACAACATAGAAATCAGCTGCCTGCTCTTGGAGGGTGAAGTTGAACCTCATGCTATTTTCCAGGTAGCAGCTGTTGCCTGTGTTGCTGCAGGAGCTGTTCAGATCATCCCAAAAGGAGATGTTTCCCATGACTATTGATCACAGACCACCCTCAGATACCACTGAAAGCCTCACTAGCCCAGAAGTGAGAGGTTTTTTTGTTTGGTTGGGGCTTTTTTCCCCCCTCCTGTGAGAAGCAGCTGTTACCTCATTTAGATGCAGCTTATTTTCAAAGGTGAGTTATGAGGCTTCATGGACCATCTAAATTACCTCTGCCTCCTGTTGGAGAAAGATTTTGAAGTGATGAAGGGAGAAAAAAATGTTTGGAAGACACAAGGCTCCATGCAAACAACCAAGCAAACAAGAGAATTATGACTTTCTACGTAAGTCAAGGAACTCTTCTTTCCGAGAGCATTCCGGTGAGCTTTGGCTTTTCTTTGCTGGGGGAGTTGAGTGGCTCCCGTTCAGCTGTCTGCAGTGAGAGTTCTTCTGGAACAGAAGGAGGCAGAAGGGGGAATTTCGTGCCTGGCTGGCTGTTCACAGCCCTTGGAGGACCTGAGAGATGGCTGCTGTTTCACTGGCACAGCACTTGCTTTCTGTGCCGGAGCAGAAGCGTTCCAGCGGTCAATTAGCTCCTGCCTTTGTGTTGGAGTTCAGGCTCTTCATAGACTGGGATTTCACAAACAATGAAGAAGTTTCTGACTCTGCTACTCCCCACTCCCAGGGTCCCCTAGCAAAAGAATTAGGGGGAAAAATAATTCAGGGAGTATTTCTGAAATTAACAGTTAAAGGGGATTACCCTGCAACCTACTTGCTTAAAGTAGACCTTTAAGCAAGGTTAGGATATGAACTTATTTACTACGAAAACCATCCCCAGTACAAACAACTGGCAGCACCACAAATTTGGCACAGATGGACAGACAAACCCGTAAATCTCAGAAGTTCAGGATTAATCAGGGAAGAGGGAGAAAAGTACCCTGAAAGCGAATCCCCTTCAGAGACACAGGGAGAATCATCCCATCTGTAGCAGTTACCACATCCATCATTATTGCCTGACCCATACTTCCAAGAATTCCTCCACAAGGAACGAACAAACAATCGACCCCTACCCCCACCGTGAAGATCAAAGGTTTGGCAACCGGTCCCAGGCTCTGCAAAGAGAAGTGCCTCAGTTCTCTTGCCTTCTGTTGTCGCACAGCAATAAAGTGAGCGGCACTGCCGGCGTTGGGGATGGAGGACTGAAGTGTCCCTTACCTGGGAAGCGGCTCCTCTGCCTCCTCCAGCACCTGCTGCTTGCACTGGTGAGCCTCTTCCCTCTAATCCGAGTTGGAGGAGGGTCTCTGGGCTGCTGACGTACCGGGATTAGCAATCAGATCAACATGATGCTTCTGTGTGTGCGCGTTGCATGCCCGAGCAATTAGCACTTGCTCAGATCAGGGAAGGGGGGGAAACAAAGGTTTTCTCTCTGCAGGATTATTAAAATAGTAAATACGGTGGATGTTCCCTTCAGGAATGAGGGAGATGTCGAGGGATACAGGCAGCACCCAGGACTGGCTGAAGGAGGGATGCATGAAACCGTGGGAAGCGGGGGTGGCGTGGTGGGGGTGGGTTAAACTGTTTCTATAGGGAACAGTGGCTGGTTTTAACAAAGGGAGTGGGAGGAGGGTGAGCAACATTACAGAGAGCAAAATAAACAAATAAGCAGACCTACCTTGCCAGATCTGTGCTGTTTTCGGCTGTTCTGGGGGAGTTTGGCCGGGTTTCTCCGGCTGGGTCTCTGATCCAGCTTTAGAAATTCAATGAAATCCTTCAGATGTGCATCAGGAGTGCAGGAGTCCCGTGAAGCTTGTAGGAAATCCACCCCTCGTTACAGAGCAAGAATGTAAGTTTACTTTACCAGCATGTCCCTAAAGGAAAAAAAAAAAGAAAAAGGAAATCAAGAGTCTTTTGATTCTCCTTTGGTATTTTAAATGTTGCCTGATCTTTGTTTCAAGACAAGGCAAGGGAAAACACAGGCATCCATCACTGCCATCCCTGGCTGTGTGCATTTAACCAGGAGGGCCAGCTCATAGATCTGAGCCATGTAGCCAAGAACTGTGTTCGACTTTGCTCCTCTTCTTTGGATGTTTTTATATTCTTCTGGCAAGATTATTGTGCACCAGTAGCTGGGTGGGAGTAAAACAATTCACTGCACTTCTTAAGGCCATGGCTATAACTGACTTTTCAGCAGATGGGATTTTTTTTATGCCCAATGTATAACTCTTCAAGATATTTTCTATATCTTGGCCAAAATCTAACCAGACTTTGGGCATAAGGAAAATTAAACAGGAATTATATTATCCAATTATATTGCATATATGGATGATACTTCTTCAGATGAAACACTCCTGGAGCATTCCTCTTGCCTCTTTTGGGAAAGCTGGTGTGGTTTATAAGGAGTTGTAAATGAAGCAAGGCTTTGGTAGGTCTGCAGGGGGAAGGCAGTTTCCAGGAATTGCTGTTGTCTTTTTCAGAGAAGAACATACAGGAAGGCAGAAAAATTCAAGAGAATTTGATGTTACATTTGCTGATCTGTAACTATTCCCTGGGACAAAAAGGTTAGAAAGTAATGCTCATCCACAATCCTTTGAGGCTTTCTGTTTTTCAGCATGAAGTATGTCTCTGGGATAGCTTAAAAGCTGTTCTTTCTCTTCCCAAACTATATTATCTTGGAGTTGGTGTCATGCTGCCATGGCCATGGGTTGTGTTCCTGGGTGCTGTGTGTTTAGGGGCTGTGGTGAGGGGCTGGGAGCTGCTTGGGGGGCTGCAGGGGCTGTGGTGCTGACGATGCTCCCTTGTGCTTTACCCTCTGCCTTGTGCCTTACTCCTCATTATCCTAGTGAACACGCTCTCCGTGCCTTGGTTAGGATGTGCTTGATTAAAATAACCTGTCAGAGATGAGACGGAGACTAATTAAATCTCATTGCCTGGTGTGGGTAGAGGGGCTTTTGCTTCTTATATGCCCCAAATAAATTACTGGCACCTGCTTTCGGAGCTCCTTGCCTGGTTCTCCAATAAAACCTGTTTGCTTTGGGGAGAACAATTGCCAACAGATCTAAATTCACGTAGGAAATTGTTTTGCAGTAGGAACTGTTCTACATACAGAGAAAGTATTTTCTCTGTGTGTCTCTGGGCACAACCAGGACCAGAGGCTGTCCATAGATCTATGTCTATTGGTGTGATGGGGAGTGCTTGGAGGGAAGGCTCAGAGAATGTTTTATTCTTCTTGTCTTCTCTGGCTGGGCGTCTCTTGATTATAAATGTTGCAGTGGCACGAAGCCCTGACAATCAAGCACTGGTTTGAAGATACTGCTACAAAGGACACGAGTTGTGTTTTCCCTCAGAGCTGCTTGGACCTACTTTTGTGCCAACAGCTCCATCATCAGCCCAGTGCAACAGGGACAAAGGTTTTATTCCTGGCAAATCTGTGCCATGGAGATGGACTTTGCCTCTTGAAGCCCATGTTCACACTGTACTGCTTGGGTCAGCTGTGCAAACAAAGAAAAGGCATCATTTTAGGGAATGCTAAATTAGTGGTGCTTTATTGCCTTCATAAAGCTGATGTGCTGCTGGCTCCAGACAAAGGCCATCCACCATTTTGGAGTTATGGAGAACCTGTTTTGTTGGGCTCCTGCTGCTGTCAAGGAGTCAAGTTCATCTCAAGGGCACAGATACACGATCAATAATTTGTTTACCAAAACAAAATGTTCTCGGCTGGCTGTCTTGCAGTCACTGGTTATTAAGGTGATTTATTTGTATGAAGTGTTTAGGCTTTCAAAAACACTGCAGGTTAATAATAGAATCAAGGAGCAGTTTCGGTTGGAAGGGACCTTTAAAGG
>WAAG01009813.1:19953-40439 GCA_013390105.1 Tichodroma muraria | reverse complement strand
AAAAAACTATCAATTTGGGTTGCCAAAAGAAAAGAAATTTTGTAATCAAGAGCAAAGCAGGTTTAAACTTGAAAAGGACAGACTTTTATTAACTAATACAAAAAAGAAAGAAGGAGAAGAAAAAAAACAACCAACCAACTCTTAGAATTAGAATGAAACCTTTCTTCTCCTTCTTTCTTTTTTGTATTAGTTAATAAAAGTCTGTCCTTTTCAAGTTTAAACCTGCTTTGCTCTTGATTACAAAATTTCTTTTCTTTTGGCAACCCAAATTGATAGTTTTTTTTTTCTGTCTGGTTCACAATGAAACCACGACACCAGGTCACATTCAGAGAGCGCATTAAAAAGGGCCAGAAAATGTACGCTGACATGCAATTCAGTCATCTGTGCTGTACAGTTGTTGGTACAATTCTGACATAGTTCCTGCTGCTGCAGCAGGTTGTTTTTCAATAGTTTGTAAGCTTAATCCAAAGGTTAATATGGCCAGTTTTTCTGAGCCTGAATTCTTAAGTGTAGAAGAAATAGTCTGAGAGTAAGAATTGTGTCTGTTCCAGAAGTTCAAAAAAGGCCATAACTGAAAAAGATTGTCAGGATTCAATCAATTTAGTAATCTGTCATCCAGTGTCCTCTAATCTTCTCATGTTTCTCCTTTTGCTGTTCCTTAACTTTTCCAAATGCCCGTAGCGTTTGCAAAGTTACACTTGCCTTAATGAAAAAGTAGAAGAAAACAGGAGCTAAAATTTATTCTGTTACCTTCATAGGCAAAATGAGGGCAGAGAGAAAAAGGAAGAAAACTGTGTTTAAATAAGTTTTAAAACACTAAATTGTTTTTCTTAAATATTTTAGAAAAGTTTTAGAAAAATAACTGAGTCCTAGAACTTAGAAAATATATTTGGATTTTTTGTTTTTTAACTAACCCTTAACCTAAACTTAATAGTGCAGGTTGAAGTGATTGTCTAGTGTTAATTACTATAGTTTAAATAGAGCTACATGTATCCTTGTCAGCTGAGGCTATGTGTAGTATTTACCTTTAATTTACAAGATGTAAAAGTAGTAGCTTTTTCCAGTGGATGTATTTCTTTAAACTGTTGCTTATGCACACCTGATGTACTTTAACATCTGTTTCCCCTCTGTGGGAATCTGTGAATGATGTCTACATAATTTTAATTATAATGCATCAGTATTCCCTACACTTCTTTAGAAAAATACTTTATATTTGCCTTTCAGAATCATTCAGTGATCAAATTTGCTCTTATCATTTTACTAGTGTTTTCTATTAAGCAAGTTCCACTAGGTTTCATGCACTAAACCTTTCAGTTATAAAAAAGAAAATAATTAAACGACCATACACAAATAATTTTACATTGGGCAAAGTCATGATTTCTGTGTGCGTATTGAGCTGTGCTGTCGTACAACTTTTGTGTATTTTTAAATATCCTAACCTTATAAAATGAATTAACTCCAAGGTTTAGAGTTAAAGCTATCTTCTTAAACAGTCCTAAATTAGTAACTCCTACTCATTATGTGTGAGATGGCATATTATCAAATCTGAGAGCTGGAAAGTGAATGGAGTGATATTCCTGAAGACAAATCATCAACCAGTGGGAAAGGTTCATATTGCTTGGCTTGCAGGATCAATCAAGCAGCCTATTTTGTTACATAGAGTGCTGTGAGACAATCCCTGATTCTGGCTATACTGCATACTGTTATAACTAATACATTAAATGTAACGTGGGCATGAGGGAAGACAATAAATGTAGGACCTTGTTAAGTAGAATGTTATTGAAAATCCATTCTGCAGAAGAGCCCAGAGACAGCCATGTGAAGCTGGTATAAGAACAGCTGTGATGATCCCAGAGCAGCTCTCAAAAGCAGATTCCTGTTCCCCAGATGCTGAGTTGCAGTACACAGTCGGTGTTCTTGGCAAATGCAGCGCAAGGTAAGATGTGAGATTTGCTTGTATTGTGCACATACTCATCCTCCATTGCTATAGGAAACAGAAATAATCTGTTAATGCTGCAGGGTGCCTGTGTAAGGAAGGGGAATAGCAACATATCCTACGTCCCAGAGAGAGCCATAAGCATCTTGTTTTCTCTGTATCAGGACTCTTGCTTCTGTCTTCTGTGCTCACAGCTGTGTTGTACATGGTATGATGCTGGGAGAAGCCTGATGCACTCTGCATCTTTATTATCCCAGTTGGTTGCCTAAGCTTGGAGCACTGCCTGCCTGCAAATCCCATTGCCACCATGCTAGATAATACAGGGATTCTTCAGAAACAGTCCTTTGCCACTCTGTCTTATGTGTGATAATAGGCAGAGCTCACTTCAGGGAGCAGTGGAACCTACCAGTGTGTCACAGAGCACCAGCTGATGCCCGCAGCAGGGAAACAAAGCCTAAAGCCTTGAACAGCTGCAACGGGGCGATGGTAGCAGAGGAGCCCACAGGCAGCTCCCACTCCGTGTTTCCAGTTACACCACCTGTGTGGCCTTGGCATTATCTTAAAGAAGAGCAGCAAGTTCTCACGTGAACATACAGTCATTTGACAACAAATATGATGAATACATTATTTTTTGTCTAAGAAAATTCTGTAAGGGGTCTCAAAACCAAGATGTTAGGGAACCTTTCTACAGGATGAGACCTGTACCATATGCCCTGAGTAGAGGTCTGTGAGATGCTGCATGGCTCAGGGCTTGCAGCATCTGAAGGGATGTAAGATTACATAATATTCTTTCTGTTTCTTGTGTTAGCTCCAGAAAATGGTGTTTATAGCAATAGCTTATGGAGTCTGAGTTCCTTTCTCACTGGATCATAAGGTACACTGAGGTAACCTCAGTGCCTGGTAACCTAAAGTTGACCCAAAGATGTTTCTGAATCAAGTGGTGTAAAAGGTGACAAATAAAGCTCCAACAAAGCTTTGGGGTTGTTTCTCCACAGCAGTCTTCTCCCACTAGCTTTCTGACGATTAGGATGCCCAGTGCCACTGCAGTTACTCCCATTTCACCCAGAAGTACAAGAAAATGAGCTTTTTCAGTATCAAAGCAATAATAGAACACAAATAATACCCTTAGTGCTGTATGTGAAGAGAAAACATCAAACTTAAAATTAAACATTTCTGCTAACCATATTTTATTCCCTTACAAGCTTCTCTGTATCGTAAAGCAGCTGATAGCAAGCTTTAGCACTGTGCATGTTTTAAATTAATGTCCTTCACAGAACATTAATATCTCAACTCTGTTTTTCATTTCAGAACTACACAGGAAAACACCCATAACTTTGACAGAACCTTGAAACAGTACTGCATAATTCAGAAACAGCTATTTCTGAATTCTTCAAATCACTCTCTTTAATAACCATCTAGCTCCACTGCCAGGTTCTTCTGCCAAGTATTGCTGAAGTGAAAGCTGAAATGCTCTTGCTGTATAATAGGTCTTTTCCCAGTCAGGCCACTAATTTATGGTCCCTATATTTATGGCATCTGTTACTCAGCTGTTATTGACAAGTACTGCTCAGTTCTACTTAGAGGCTGCCAGTTGAAAAGTTTCAAAAGAGACTCGTGTTCTGACTTGGTGATCACATGGAAGCTGACTCTTGGGGACTGTTTCTCGGGTTACAAATCACAAACAAGTTCTCAGAGTGCAGCATCTGGACAGAGAGCCAACTGTATCCTGGGCTTTATCCAAATCGGGGTGGCCAGTAGGGTAAGAGAGGAACTCTACTCCTCTGCTCTGCTCCTCTGCTCTGCTCTGCTCTGCTTAGGTGAGACCCCACCTGCAGTGCTGCATCCAGCTCTGGGGTTCCCACCACAGGAAGGACATGGATCTGTTGGAGCAAGTCAGAAGAGCCACCAAGTTGATCAGAGGGATGAAACACCTCTCCTTCTTCATCTCTCCTTCTCACCTCTCCTCAATCCCACTTCTCCTGTGAAGAAGGCCTGAGAGAATTGGAATTGTTCAGCCTGGAAAAGAGAAGGCATGATCTAATTGCGACCTTCCAGTACCTGAAGGAAACTTACAGGAAAGGTGGAGAGACATTATTTAGTAGCATGTAGTGACAGGAGAGAGGGGAATGGGTTCAAACTGAAAGAGAGTAGGTTTAGATTAGATATAAGAAAAAAATTATTTACTGTGAGGGTGGTTAGACATGGGCACAAGTTTCCCAAAGAAGTTGTGAATGCCCCATCTTTGGAGGTGTTCAAGGCCAGGTTGGATTGGGCAGCCTGGACTGATGGAAGGTGTCCCTGCCCATGGCAGGGGGATTGGAACTAGATGATCTTCAAGATCCTCTTCCAACCCAAACCACTCTAAGATTAAAAGAGCAATTAATTTGTTCCTGTTAGTTCTACTTGTTTGTGTTAGCAATTCAAATGTAGTGGTGTGTATATATAAAGCATATGAGTTTTGTGTGCATAACTACTTGAAGATCAAGTATCTGTAACAAAATAAATTAGCAATAAAACAAAATTTATAGTAATAGCAACAGTAATCTTGGAAAATAGTGTTCTATATTTGTTGTTTGGAAAAGTAGATGCAATGATCAGTTTCTTTGTATTGTGAAGGCAAAGGCTATTCATAAATGCTTCAGCTCAGCGCAACAAAATCTTGGAACAAAAACAATACATGTTTTGATTTTGGAGGAAATGATCAAAATTACAACTATATATCAGAATGAATCATGACTAGTAACTGTTGCTTTGCATGCAAGATTTGGCATTGCTGGAATCTGGCAGTGTTTTAACTAAACTGGAAGAGTGGTTGTCCTCTGTACTCTATGCCTTACGTACTAAGTACATGACTACATTCCACCATGCACGGGTGAAAGGAATGATTAGACAGAGGATGGCTTAACAGAGCCATTGGCAGGTAGATTCATGTCCCTGGCACTCTTTCCCCTGCTTCCCCTAGAAGTCAGTGATTAGACTCATTAAAACTGTTGGATGAGCTCCAACATGAGACATCACACCATCCATGTGGATTCCATAACCTCTGAAGAATATAGGCTGTACTGTACTGATCATTCCTGGAACACTGCAGCCTTGCTGTTTTCCAACTAAAGAAAAAGAACAGTGCACTTTGTCACAAATTGTATACCAGGATTATTAGCCCTATGTCCAGAAACTGTGTGTTGAAAGAGGAAACAGAAGTAGCCAAACACTTCCATTACTTGGAGAGTTCCCCTGCCTTTTTTCTTTGGTTTATTTGGAATACCTTGTAGTTTCTCCACAGTATAGTGGAGAAATTTTAGTTGGCTCTTGATTATCTGAGTAAATTAGTTAATGATGCTTGCTCACTGCAGTTACACTTTGCCATTGCAATTATCTGAACTCTGCTGTTTCAAGTCACCTATTATGTGTCTGTGTTCATAATTACAGTGTACTGTTTGTAGCAGATGTATGGCACAGCACTGCTTATGTACATACACAGCAGCTACTATTTAACGTAGCTGAGCTCCCACGTTCTTATTGCTTGTTGCACACTTTGCTAGTGATAAATGATAGCCATTTTTCTCTACCACAGCAAGAACAGAGATTAAAACTCTAGATACCAATCTGATCTCACAGGTCACAGCTTGTCTGCGTAATCCATTTCATGTTATCACTGATAGCAGTAAAAGGTCTTTCATCAGCCTTGTTTATTTATGTCTGTGATTCACTGTGATGATGACTTATAGAACACCTGTAATTGCAAGTGTATACCTCTCACGAAAATGCGAGGTAGAGCTGCAAAAAATGACTTTGGAGGAGGGAGAGATATTAAATCTACTGTGAATAAAAGAATCCAACCAATAGGATAATCCAATTACTAAATATAGAGCAAACCTGTATATAAACAGTGGAGATGGGTAATTAGTAGAGAAAAATAGAGGACTGGAAAATTCAGCACATCTATTTCACATTGTTTAAAATTTAAAAAGCCTGTTCAGGTAGTCATCTTTACTCTTTGGCTTGATAACATTAATCATGGCTATATCTTGGAAAACTGAGAAGCTCTGAGATCACAGAGTTTGAATTGCCAAATTCAATCCAGTGGAGAATAACTCCATAATGTAGAAAACACAATTATTTTAATAGGGAAAAAAATGCCTGTGCATTTAAAAGGGGTTAAAAATGTAGTGAGGGATGCAGAGCAGGATAAATGCTAGGAAAGAAACATGGAGGGTTTTGTATAAAAAATTTAAAAGGGCCTTATAGGAAGAGATTTAAATATCTTAACATCTTACTAAGCAGAAGAGAAAGATGACAGGATTGCATTAGGATTCTCCTGGGAAGAAGATACCAAGCCTGCAAAGCCCATTTATCCTATCAGACTCTGAGATAATAAGATTCAGTGACAGGTACCTGAAAACAGTCAGATTCCAATTAGACATAAAGCAAACGTTTGTAACGTGAGCCATTAGAGCAAGTCCCCCAGGGGAAAGCAGGATGTCTTTCAAGGTTTTCAGTATGCCTTTACTGAAGATGTACCTTATCCAAAAACATTCCTGCTACTGGACTCTATACTGGAGTAATTGGGGAAAAAAAGATTTTGGTGTGATAATGGGAAGCTCAGTGAGATGATCTAGCAGACCTTTGGCCTTTAAGATCAAAACAAAAATTTTCTTTTAACAAAAATTAAGATCAAAACAAAACAGAAAAATTTTCTTCTCTGAAAATTAGTTCCTGCAGAGCTGTGTCTGGGCTGTAGCATCACTGACTGAATGACCCCATAAGCTTTCACCTCCATGTTTTCTTTATCTAATTCCTTATTCTGGAAGCAGCTCTTTCCTCCAAAAACATAGTAACAAACTCTTTCCTCCCTTCTTTCTCTGGACAGTCAAGAGATTGGTGTCTGTTCTGTCCTTCAGTTGCTGCCTTCTCCCTGTATTCATCCTTCCCTACTACTGTCCACCCCAGAAGCCGACCCATGTCCTGTTCTCAGGTTGTTAATAGGCATCTATTGGTTGTCTCTAAAGCCTGGGAAAACTTTACCTCTGATATCCTCCTGAAAGGAGATAGACATCTGAGAGGTGAGCAAACTGTAGTCATTTTAGAATCCTGTCAGGATTCATTTGTTAGCCAGAAAAAAAATAATTTCAGTTTAACTCTAGCTCACAGACTACCACTGGGGTACTGATAAGATAGTGAGAAATAAATGCCTTTCTTGAAAAAGAATATACTATTAGAGACAGTATTTACAGAGCTTTCTTTCATTTCCTGAATTTAGGTTTCCTTTTAGTGTATAGTATTCAGATGCTTTTTAAATTTTTTTTTGTACGTGGTTAGTGCCAAGAGAGTATTCAGCTTTTATCTTTTTCCCCAACTTTTCAGGGTTTCAGATATTATTTTCCGAGAGCAATGCATGGCGGCCCTCTTCCTGCATGCATTTGGTGCACTGCAGAGAGCTTTATACCTGATTCTTGCAATGATCTCAGCACCAGGGTGAAGGAGACATGGAATCTCACTGTTTTAGGGGGGATAAGGAAGCCTTTGGAGCTAGATACCCTAGAACAAGCCATAAATATCACTGTTTTCCTCTTCTTCTGTAAGCGGTGTGTTGGGGGTTGGTTTTCTTTCTTACAGAATTTTCTCCCATACATTGCTAGGGAAACTAATTACTGGGTACTTAAGGGTACTCAAGAAAGACAAAGGAAATGGCCAAAAAAAATCAAGAGGGAAGGTAGCAGCCGGGGCAGGGACACTTCACTTCTGTTCTTCTCGCTGGAGAGAGCTGCTCTCTTGGAGGAGATAGCGAGGCTGTTGTTGCTCTCTCTCTCTCTGTGGGGAGATTTTTCCACCGGCACCACCGGAGCCCAGCTCGGAGTGACCCAGCACCGTCTGTCCGTGTGTGCCCGGGAATTCGGATCCTGCTCTCTCCCTGCTTTTGCTGGAGCCGCGCTGCCGCGGTGCCCGCGCCCGCTGCTCCTTCGCTCCTGCTCTGGTTTCCCCAGGCCGGGTCCCGCACCCCCTGCTGCTGCCGGGACCTTCCCACAGCTCCAGCTGCGGCCGCCGAGCTCCTGACACATCCCGTGCCGTGACACCCTGGGCTTTCTGCTCACCCCGGCCGCCTGTGACAGTGACTGCACCAAAAGAGGTGCCTGTGGTAAAAAGACTCACTGCGCCCTGATTCTCTTTTGTTGTTAATACCACAGTTATTGTTGTTATTTTGTTTATCTTGTTATATGCAGTATATGCAGTAGTTATATGCAGTAGTAAAGAACTGTTATTCCCATCCCCTTACATCTTTGCCTGAGAGTCCTTTTCAATTTCGGGATTGTAACAATTCGGAGGGGGAGGGCTTGCATTCTCCATTCCCAGAAAGGGGCTCCTGTTGTCCTTAGCAGATACCTGTCTTCCAAACTAAGACACGGTGTCTCCTTCTTGTTCATTTAAAGTCAGCATATCTTTTGGAGCATGGTAATTGTGAATGGCCCAGTGTCTGTCATGGCAGGTCAGCCCCAGCAGGCAGGGACAGCTCCTCTGCACAGCGGCCCTGCTCAAGCACCAGGTGGGTGTTCCCTTTCAGGGTCCCTCCCCATCAGGGTGCCAGTGTGGATATTTGGCACTCCCTGAGTGTGTTCTTCCACCAGAGACCATTTGGACACAGTCCTGGATGCTGATTTTACTCTAGAATCATGAAGATGAGTTACTACTTTGTGGTTGTACAGAATACCTTTTCTAGATTCTCTGTACACTAAACTTAATCAATCTGAGATACAATATTTAAAAAGTTATTTCAATCAATAAAATGTATTAACTGCTTTACTGATTCTAAAAATTAAGTGTTCAATCTGTCTTAAAGTACTATTTCTTATCTGTTATGAAACACTTAAGAATAATAAATAAAAATGCATAAAGTGAAATAGGAAGGAGTTCCAAAGTTTTCTGAAATTAAAATATTCCAAAATTAAATACATGGACAATTGTGTTTAGGAATTTTCATTGAAATAATATGATTTTGTGAGGGGAAAAAAGACCCAACAAATGTGTTTGTGTTTGTGCTAGTTTTAACTAAGCTTCTGGAAACTTTATATAAAGATGGAGCAAACAGCCATTCAGTTTGCACTTGCAGGGAACTGTGGTTACAATGACCTATTAGCAATGCCAGGACTTTCAAGGGTGGTGAATCACAAAGTCACAAAATCACTTAGGTTGGGAGGGAAGTCTTGAACTTGTCTAGTTCATCCCCCTTGCCCAGGCACAGTCAGCTACAGTAGGTTGCCTGCCTTCTGCCCAGCTGGGTTTGAATTATCTCTGCAGATGGAGACTCCACAGCTTCTCTCAGCGATGTGTTGCAATGTTTGACCACTTTCACAGTTAAAAAACAGTGGAATCAGGTGGAATGTCCTGTGTTTCAATTTATGCCTGCTGCCTCTAGTCCTGTTATTGGGTAGCATAGAGAAGAGCCTGGTTCCCTCTTCTTTATCTTCTCCCATCACATTTTTATACTCATAGGTGAGATTCTCCCAAGGTTTCTCTTCCCAAGGCTGAACAGTTGCAGCTCTCTCAGCCTTTCTTCATCTCTCAGATGTTCCAGTCCCTTAATCATCTTTGTAGCCCTGTGCTGGACTCACTCCAGAAATCTGTACCTTGTACTGAGGATCCCAGTCCAGTGTCTCTGGATTTTAACACTGTGAAAGATTTGGCAGTGTTTGGCCAAACTTCTCCGTCTAACATGTTAATGGAGCCAGGTTGCTTGTTACAAATACCCCACTGACTTCTATAGACATTCACATGTAGCTGTTGAAGGCTATTGCAACACACCAAGTAATGTCAGAGTCATGCTGGGAGTGCAATTAACTATTCTTTATTTTTGTTTATTGACATTCAATCGTGCTCAAGATATGCTTAGAAGGGAAAAAACATTCTCTCAAAGTATTAATTACAGATTTTATTAAAAGCATACAAAAGACTTGAAGCGTAACCAAGCAAACAATCACTGTTCTCTCACCCTAGGAGAAGGGAGAAGAAAGAATTCCAGTGGCAAGGAGCTTAGCTGCCTTTGACAAGAAGGAAAACACAGGCCTCCTAATTAACAGTGCAGTTAAAGAAGGATGAGCAGGTTGTTGCCAAATGTAACCCAGGGAAAACTGTAACTGCTGTAATCAAGGGGGTTATTTACCCAGTCAATAAAAACAGGCTGAAACAAATAACATGACACCCTGAATAATGGGGAACAGGGAGTTACCAAGGAACATGGTTCTCTCTCACTCCTGAGGATCTCGGGGTGATGCAGGTACTGGGCTGAGGGTGTACTGTGTTGCATGGGCAGTGCTGGGCACTGAGCTTGGATCTCATCCTTGTGAAGTAAGAGAAAGACCAAGCTGAACATGTCTACACACTATGAACATCCAAACAGAAATGTTGGTCTAAAAACTCCTAAGGTATTGATCTGAGTCAGCTTTCAGGCTACCAGGTATTGAACTGGGCTGCACCATTTTGGATTTTGTAATGAATCTCAGGAGATTTGTGTCTTCATCTAACTATATGTGGAGAAAAAAAGAGGTTTCCCAGTTATTTTTTTATTATTTTTTTTATTATTGATTTTTTGACTTATTTATTGAGTCAGGACTTCATTAAAGAGCTAGTGGACCTTTTTCACAAAATTGTCAGCATCTTTCAGAGTGTTCAAAAAAAGAAAGAAAATCACTTTCACAAATCTCAATCCAAAAGTGATTGAGCATGCCTCAAAAAGGCAAAGCTTTACTATCTATGCCTTGGCTGATATCTAGAAGGATACCAGAAAATGCCCCCAGTTTAGAGCTTGCCTGGCTTACCCTGGGCCACTCAGTGTTAAGTAACTCAATGTCAGTGTTGAGTCCCGTCCTATGTGCACTGTACGGTAAGAGACATTGATAATGGTCAGCTAAATATGGGTTTGTTTTTTTCTTCCCCATCCATATTAGATTACCCAGAACATCTGCCATAGCCTCACATTATCGTCCATAGGCTCATTCCTACATTCTTGACATCCTGATATCTTGATATCAGATGGATCAGTGACAAAAGGTAGTTAAAATAAAGCACTGGCTACATATTTGAAGAATCCTGAATATTGTTGGTTGGGGTACCAATTAAAATCTTAGTGCATATAAACAATTTCTTGCTTAGCTTCAGAAATATTATTGTGTTGAAACTTACAGCCAGCTCCAGGTAATATGTGACCAGATTTTAGATTCTTTGCTACTCCTTCAGATAAAGAGGGCTCTAATAATGAGGAGGTGGTTGTGTGAGTAAGATTACCAGGATCAATCAAGATTTTAAGGACTTGGAGTGACATACCATAGCATTCCTTTAAAACCTCCTTTTTGATTAGCTTTGATGTAGTCTTCTCAAACTCTGCTATCAAGAAATCCAGCCAACACTTTCTGTGTGATGGCAGCCAAAATAACAGGTAACGTAAAGGTGAATCTGGAACTGAAATGATTTCCTGCTTTTGGTTGTCTGTGTATCTGTGTCCTTGCTGAAGTCTCTTTGTGGACACAAAAGATCAGTTTCCTAGCAGATTCCCCGCCATGAAAGACACTTCTGAGATTATGTGTGTACACCCACCAAGTGTGAGTCATTGTGCTGAGAGCTACTCCTCCCTCTCTTGTTTCTACAGGTGTAGCAACTACCTGGTTACACAAATGCAGACGAGTAGATGATGACACCTAGCAGATATGACTGACCTAATTTTCTCATCCACACAAGTGGAAAGTAATCAGTGAAAGCAACAAGATTTATAGTTGGGAAAAAAAGCATTGAAGGCAAATGAAAGATCTAACCTTGCTGGAAAATCTGCCTGTAAATCCGTCAGTGAACCCTTTGGATTTTTCGCTTCCCTAGAAAATAACTAGAAGCAAGGTTCCTAGGTACCAGGAGCAATGATAGAGCAATTAAAATGCCAGAAGTTTTAACACTGTATAGTGCTTGCCATAAAGGCTGCCCCCATGAGGCCCAGCTGCTAATGGGTGTTTGTTCATGGGTCTGGGGGATCCACAGTCTCCAGGAAGGGCAGCAGCCTTATCATGCACCTTTGGTTACTGACTCATAATAAGCTTCACCCTCACATGCTACAGGCATTGCTGCAGCATGGAGAAGATGTAGAGATCAGAGGGAAATGAGGCAAACATCAGATCAGCATAAAACCATAGGAATGGCTAGCAGCAGACCATTCTAGCTGAGCTGGGTGTTAAGTTACTGTTATTTAGGCTTTCTGTGAAGCAAATACTGGGTAAGAGACAACTTCATCATATAATCCACACAGCTTTTAACTGGAGCATGGTAGCAATGACACCTGCTCACAGCACTCATCAATCTCATCTATAAGTACTTCCATCATTGCAGAACACAGTTACAGCTGTCTCCTAAAAGTATATTATTTTGTTGAGTGATGAATGACATCGTGAAATATTACCTATAATCAGCACACATTATGGCAAAGCTCATTAAATTTCTGACAAATCTAGTGTTGACAGCACTTTAATTTTGTTTTATTGTATTCTTTTATCTACACAATTTCTATCTCTGGTTTACAGCTAATAATGAAAAACAGCAGAACTGCACTGTGCTTGAGAATCAGAAAAATAAGTATTCATCTTTTTAAAAGTCCCTGATTTAGGCCACAGGAACAACGGGTACTAAACAATTCACTCATTGAAAAGGTGATTAAAGTTTAATAAAACTGTCAAGTGAAATAAACCAATCTCCTTGCAAAACATTCTGTTTGCAGGGTGCCTGGACTTCAGCTGTTAAAAAAAATTTCTCCTTTCACAGTCTGTTTAAATGTGTAACAGAATAATGTTGTCATTGCCAGGACACAATTCACTTTTTTTGCATGGTCTGTTGAGACTTGCTAATAACGGCTGCTAAAACACCATATTCAGAAGCCTCTGTAGCAAGTACTATGTAGGATAAATGCATTTTTACTTAATTAATTGCTAAAAACATTCCTATCTCTCACTGTCCAAATTAGCCATTGGATCCTTTCACCCCTGGCTTCATAGAAGATGTGATTCTCCACCCATCTGGTCATCTGCAAATGTCCAAACTATGTTGCTATCTGTCTGACTTGATGGAGCTTTGCAGCATTTTTTCCATATGCATATGCTTATACAAATTCCAAGGCAGTAAGAAATCAAACACATACACATGGATATAAAATCTATTGTCCCTAAAATCTGTAGTCCCTACAACCATCTGAAACAACTTCATATCACAAGACTCTATTAAACTTTAGGAATTGGTTGTTATTAGTGGATTACTGATTATTAATTGATTTGCTATGCGGTACCTGAGGTAGCATTTTATGACTTTTTTACAAGCTGTATTCTCTGTAGAGCTGTAGGTGAGTTAATACAGAATGATTCATCAATGACATACGTTCCCGTGATCCTGCCCAGCGTGTCAGTGTGTGCGCCGGACGTCAGACCTTTCCTCTGCGTTCTCCAGCGGCCTCTCTGAAGAAAACAGCTCAAACAACAAACTGAGTTTCTTGAAGGTCAGGATGTTCCTGAGAGATTCACAGTTATGAGAACATCACCATGTTCTTTAATGAGATCATCACCTTGCCTCTCACAAGGTTTTGTCATGCAAAGTGCATCAGCTCCCTGACTCGAGGGCAACCCTGACCGACAGGAGCGAGAGACCTCAAATAATGAGGAAACAATAACACCTTGGTACTGCCCTGAGTTAAAAAGGCAGTCTGGCTCTCAGGAAGACAAGCTTTTATAGGGAAACTCTGGAAATATGATGTGGCTTTGAGAGGGGAGAAATGTCTACCTCTGAACAAATCTGAACAAATCTGCACTGAACAAATCTGTCTATGCACCACCCAGCAGAACAGGATTTTCTCTGATTTTAGAGGCAGCCAGAAATACCCCCAGCCAAATGCTCACTACGTAGGAAATTAGAAGGACATACAGCTAAATCTACAATGGCTTCTGTATCTTGGTGCTGAGATATTCTGTTCTCTTCCCATATTCTTCCCAATGATTATTCCTTTTGCTTGCAACTCACTTTAAATTGTATTGCAAGGTTCTTGGGAAGAGGGTGGATGTCTCTGTGTGTCTGCATTAGCTCAGCTTCACGTATGAATTTTGTGTTCCACACACAGGTACTGCGACCATGGCTAAAACATGCACATATAAAAGAGCTCTTTTAACGGGACAGCATTAACTTCCCCTGCAAAAGTTCAAAACAAAGATAGTAAAACATGCAAAATTAAAAGACTGTATGAATGTCTTGAATTTTTAATTTCCCCATACTTTCTCTGTGCTTATGACAAGATGTGTGATTTTACTCAAAGCTTTAATTAGAACTAGATGGTGAGAACTGACAAGCTTTATGAAAACACACTCATTTGCAATTTTGTCTGGAGACTCCTAAAGATAATGAGATAAACTTCTTATTTTTTCTTCTCCTGTGCTTGGATTTTCAATAATACTGCCAACATATATTGTACCATGTAGAGCATTATCTGTACAAACCCACCACAAGGTAGGAAAGTATGAAAAATAAGATTCGCTACATTTAAGAAAAATTAATTTTTTTTCTTTATGCTTTTGACAATGGTTTAGAAAAAGTGTGCATAGCTTCTTAGTAAGGAACATGATTTTTTCAGCATATAGAAATCAGGCTTTGTAGCAAGATCCTTATTAACTGATAACGCCTGGCATTCTGCTGAATGCACTGCCAAAGCATCACAGCCCTGCTACATGGAGCAGGGCTACCAGTGAGATTAATTTCTCCACTCTCACACTGATAAACACCCATGGTTTGAATCTGCTGCCTGGTAGTTTAGATCAAGATTGTAGAGTTATCCTTTCTTCTTTTCTGTCTTAACCAAAAAAAAAATCCACCAAAAAGACAAGTAGGAATACTAAGGTAAAACAAGTATTTCCGAGGTGTTGCATTTATTTTATTCTGTAACAAAGGAATTTTCTTTTTCTGAGGACTTGTTTTAAGATCATCGAGAAGCATGGGAAACAACAGCTTAGGTTCATAAAATTGTTAGTGCTGGTGGTGACAATCCTGAAGTAAAAAGCAGGAGAAAGAACTTTAGTTTAATGACCTGGGCCATCAACGGCTCTATGCTCATTTTGATTTCCGTATGTTTTAACATCTCTTTCTGAAAAGGCTATATTTAGCAAAAGCTGAGATTTTTATGCTCAGAGTGCTGTCTAGACCAGGAGTGGCCACCCTTTAATTCTTGATCTGCATTGTCTCAATGGCCTAGAACAGTCCTCAGGCCCCCATGGGGCCAAGAGTGCTAAGGAGATTTGAATTCTCCAAGGTGGGAGAAAGAAAACCACCATGTCCTGCTAAGACTGCCATGGCTAACTTTCCCAGTGTAATCTTACCCTGCAAAATGAAGTGCTAGAATGCTGGGAGAGTTGTTGCTTACAAATTGGTCCCAAAGCTTGCAGGAGATTCTGATATGCTTGCAGGGTCAGGATCTTTTGGCTACCCATGTTTTTGAACAATTTGTTACTGCTTTTCTTCCCCCTAGGAGATAGATTTTGGATATACATGCATAGGAATTGTTGCAGACAGTATTTTTCTCCTGCCAGTCTTTCACTGCTGGATTGCCAGAGGATGAAGCACACCGCCCTGGCCTCATGTTGGCTCAACACATTTCCTTAATCCACAACCTCACACATATGGCATTCTTTCAGACCACGTTTTGCTGATTTGAAGGAAGATGAAGGATGCCATCTTTCCCTCTTGTGCTTTTATCTCTGTTGGAACAAGGAGGTTTATTCTTGTTATCTCCCTCTGGTGAGCAGAAAACGATATACCACAGGACTTAAAAACTCAAAGAAAAGCTGAGAAATGTAACTAAAAAGAAAAACAAAGAACTGGCTGCTGCAAGGCACTGCAGGAAGGCAAAGCTGGTGGGGTGCCCCATGCACAGCATCCCTTCTGGGCCTAATGGATGAAGGTGATGTGAGAGGAAAGTAGCAAAAAAGATGATAAGGATGTTTGTCTCCAGTGCCCTTTAGTCTTTGTTTTAGCATTTACCAGGCACCTTCTCTGGTGCTCATATCAGTATCTAGGTTTTATTAAAAAATATAGCTTTTTTGTTGTTGTTGTTGTTGTTATTAAAAAATAATGAGTTTGCTCAGTCTATTTCAAAGAAATTGTTACTGCACCTGAAGCTCTGTGTAGATTTTAGCCCTATTGCTGTGAGATCCAAAATACCTGGTCTTCTAACCTACAGTGTGTTTTACTAATAGACTGCAACACCTTTGTAATCCAAGACCAGAGTACAGCAATGACAGCCACGCGTTTCTTCAGCTCCACAGCGAGTTGTAGCACTGCTGACCTTAGCTGCTGAGAACACTTGCAGCTGATGGGCAATCATGCTAATTACGACTAGCGTACGCATCAACTAGTCTGCATCTTGTAGAAACTCACACCGAAACCAAATGCACGGGAGGCCGCTCTCTTCCACTGGTAACAGCTTCTCTAAGAAGTCTTTCATAAATGACTCTAAAGCCACCTTCTCTATGCGCCCATTGACATTTGTGTATTGATCAACACAGGATATTTCTATGCAACTTCCAGCTGATATTAGTCTCAGAAGAAAAGAGTCAATAAGTGATTCACGTTGTTTCTTTACTTGCTGTCTCCAAGTCATAAACTGAGTGTTTTTCCAGCTTTAACTAGAAAACAGTGAAGTGATAGGATTCGTTTCACTTCTGAGAACACTATTTCTTAGTATAAATATAATTTATTAACACTTGAATTGTTTGTAAAGGTGGTGTACACCAGGAGTACTAATGATTTTCTGTCTTAGAATTTGCTTGAAGGACAGACAAGCAAATTCAAGGTGATGGCTAAGTGTAATTTAAGCTGTAATGCAGTCTCTGAATAAGTTTATGTCTACTCTGTGCAATGATGACTGCTGAAACAGATAATACTGACACATCTAGAAGACTAAAGCAATAGAAAAGATGGTATCATCACATTATTCATTATTTTTATGCCTTTTTCCAAAGGAACCAAACTAGGAAAAAGAATATGGAGATAAGCAGGGTTTCAAAATTATTTTGGCAATGATAATAACATACTTATGTAGGACACTTCATTCAAAAAAGTTTTGCACCCAGAGATTTTAATTAACTGCATACACTAGACAAAGAAATCACAAAAACGCAGCCATTTCTGAGGAAGAGCTCAAGTGATTCTAGAGATAAAGGATGAGCTGTGAAAATCAGCTGCTCCAGCTGATACAGAGGACTAGCTGCTTACATCAAAGCTGCAGGGTCAGTGTAGGCACTGCTCCCCCAGAGCAGTGGGATGTACCATAGGGAGAGGCTGGGAAATACAAGAACTTTTTAGCTCTTTAGGTCTTGGCAGGGTGAAGCAAGATGCAGTTCGTCAGCTTTCAAGCAGCTGCTGCTCCAGGAGCTCCCACGGCACCCGCCTACCCCAGATCTCACTCACTGTTTTGTGAGCCCTTACACACCAAGCTGGGCTGGATCCTACCTGGCCCTGGCCCTGGCCCTGGCTGCCTGTCTGGGGCTCCCCCATTACCCCTTAATGCCACCCAGCACTCTCACAGCTGCCACCACTGCCTGAGACCATAGCTACTCCCAGCACAGCTGGCACTCCACATCACCTGGGCCTCATTCCCGTGGATTTACAGCTGTTACAGCAGACACACCTTCCTGCAGTTTTCCAAATTATCGATCCTGACTGCCACTTGTGCAAGAAATGCAGCTGCTTTGACAAGGGAGCAATTCTGGAGTGCCTGCCTGAACCTCCCCACCACTCCTGGACTTTCTCAGGAGTCAGTGTGACAGTACAGCTTAGTGGCCCTGCGTACCTTCTTCCTTCTGTCTAGAGACTGAAACCACTTTAGTTTTCAAGTGCTCCACAGAAAACCTGTGTATTGTACCTACCTCACAGGGAGACACATCCTGGGCACTGCCGAAAGTGAATCACAAGACATGAACAAGGCCTTGGACACACGTCCTTTTCTGCTTCCAGCTTCAGAGCTCTCTGCCCTCTCCAACTGCAGCCGCCACTGCCGCTCCTCAGAAAGGGGCTACTGCACAAAGTGGATAATTTGCTCTGGCTGGCACTGCACAGCCCTGCACTGTGCTTTGTACTCCGAGAACACACATGGCAACAGCCTTTACAGCAATAACCACCTGTAAGAGTGGGAAAGTGGTGGGATTATCCTGCTGATTCTGAAGACTGTATTCAATTATTTTACTAACAAATATTTTATTCATAAAGTTCTATGTCATTTCTTCTATATTTTCAAAGTAGACTGTTTCAAGAATGCGTCCACAAAGTGAATCTATCAATTATGGGTTCAGGCTTAAACAGTATACTATTGTAAAATGATTAGCTAGGTCTTTCTGCTGTTAATAACAAAATTTGTTCAAGGAATTTCTGAATCAACTTTGGTTTGATGTATTTTCAGCACAGTTGCCAAGTTTGATTTAACTATATCACGTGGCTTCCTGAGGTGCCTTAGATTGACCCAGGCTGACAATGAACAGTTGTTGGCCCATTGCTCTTTATTATATAAACCTCCCCATTACCTCATCACGTTTTTCTGCTTTACAGTCAGAAAGAGTACATAAGCCCAGGCTGGACTGGGCTCTTCTCCCCTCCAGAGCCCTTACATTAACACAGGTAGTACAATGTCCTGATTATCACTGAACTGTTAGTAAAACTTCAGTTTTCCATACCTATATGGTATTACTTCAGTCATATACTGTCTTTTGGTTCTTCCTTTTATATGATATCACAGGTTCATGTTAACTTCTCTTGGTCCATCAGCCTCTTTAAAATTTTGGTTCAAGTCTTTATGGTAATGTCAGAGTCTCGTTATATTTCTATTTGAGTGCATTTAATGTAGGCTAACACCTGGGATCATGCCCTGATCTTAACATCAGGTGCTACTAAACAGGGTAGCGTAGTCAGTGCTAGCTAAGAAGTGAATAGAATTATTTTCAGTAAGGTTACAAGAGGCAAGTATGTTTTTTAGGAGGGAGCAGTCCATGCATGTATTTAGGGAAATGTAGTATCTTCCATACTTGTTGCTTTACATGAGGTTTCTTTTTGTTATTACTCATTTTCAATCTCTGAGATCTTTTTGTCTACAATCTTTTCCAGAAGGAAAAGTTAATGGCAAGGCAACAGTTGATTTGTAGAAAATGCTGCTTTTATTGTATGTGCAAAAGTTGAGACAAAAAGATGTAATACAAGCAAATGAGAGTGCTATGTTTCAGAGGGGCTACAAGTCCTTTTAAAGTATTACAAACTAGACGAAGAGCTAGAAGTCGACTCACCTCTAATGTGTGTAGTCCTGTTAAAACAGAATTCATTTCAATAAGGATTAACTCAAATTTAGGTTGCAATTGGCTCCTTAATTTCATTCCAAAAGTATTTTTAATGCCTTTTGCATGCCTACCAGACAAAAAAAAATATACAGGAACATGTTTTTTTTTTTTATAAAGGCTTCAAACAAAACAAAAAAAACTGTAAAAACAACTTAACTACCCATCCTTCACGTCAGGAAAACAATGTTCTGCTCTTGGATATCTATTTTTTTACTCAGGCAGCTCTTGAAAATACTTACGAAATATATGCAGTTGATAAGAGCAGTGGAAAAAGTTCCATATGAGTAAATATATGTTGAATTTAAAGCACTTTACAAGTAAAAACAAGTCTTAGAGAATGAGTATCTTCAAAACCACATTTTCTTTAACTTAGAACAAAGTAAGCATTTGAACAGTCCAAGAGGAACATGGCATGTTGTGAAGAAAGCTAATTTACCTCTCATTGTGAGGTGCTGTACCGGTACTGTGCAGAAATGTTCTTTTCCCGGATGATGCAGGCCACCATCCCCAAATGCAGGTGCCTCCCTTTGCACAGAGGTGTGCCTTTCTCACAGCCCCTTAGTTTTGCAGACAGATCCATGTCCTATTGCTTCTTGTTAGCTTGTGCAAACAAAAGAAATGAACTCACTACTGTGCTCCTACAGTACTGCGCACCACAGAAACAGCCTAGAGGGTATATTTTAGATCTTTAGGGTGCTGGTGGTGCTGCATTTTCTCTGGCAGCAGGGCTATTTCAACAAGTGTCTCAGTTCCGTGCTGCAGTTCGTCATCCCATCAGGTCCGCAAATGACGGAAAACCACCTTTGATGGCATAAAAGACATTAGAACAACTGTCAAATCAAAGAAAAAGGAACAGTTCTTCTGTTTTTGTTGTTGATTTTGTTTGTTTTTTATACCAGAATGATTTGACTGTTGAGGTCATTATGCCCTTGGCCTTTCTGCATTTCACTATTATGCAAACAGCATGAATCCCTAAGTATTCAAAGGGTCAAGTGACTTTTAGTTCATTTGGTCTGCAAGAGGGAAAGTGAAAGGATGTTTTGGTCCAACAGGTGCAGACTTCAAGCCAGGTTAATTCCTTAATAACATTTATTGAGATGATACACATAAAAAACCCCCAGCTTTATTAAGCTGCATATTATGTTTTCTTAAATATTTTATTAAATAAATAA
>WAAG01009806.1:120051-185045 GCA_013390105.1 Tichodroma muraria | reverse complement strand
TTTCCTAACAACTCAGAAGAAATGAGGTGTGACAAGTGCATGTGAATATCACATTTTTTATAATTACAAAATTATTCTGTATTACTGTCTATAACACAGTGAACATTCTTTTCAAACAAAGTAGAACAATTATCAAGTAAAAATAGTTTAAAATCCCTTTGTTACCTCAACTTTTGCCAATCAAAAGGCAGTACTATAATTTGAAACCAATAATTGAGTCAATTTATCATTCCCCTGTTTGCATTAAGTTATAAGCACTTAATATGTTATAATGGTTATAAGCACTGGAAAAAGACTTCACATGGTCATGTAACATAGGTACTGACAAACATCTGCACCTCATCTCACATCTCCCTGCACTGCTACCATTTCCCTACACGGGTCTTCTGGAAAAAGACATTCAGAAGCAGCAAAGTGATGGATGCACTATTTCTGTGTAACCTGCTAAAGCCTACATATTAAAGAGCCTATTGTAGGGAAAAATCCAAAGACAGAAATGAAAGCAAAAAGGAAGAAAGGAAGGTTTCATTGATTTATCTTTTTGCTTTAAAATTATAACCAGGAAGTGTTAAAAGATTACTTTAGTAAGTTTTTTCTGCATACTCTCTGATCCTTCCAACCTCAGTTGTATCATGCATATTACAGTCCAAACTGGCTGCGTTTTCCACTTGAAATGGCAACACAGAATGCCAACTCAGTTAAAGGTCTGTTAGGCTTTGTTAGCTGCTTGAAATGGCAGTAATCTCTTTTCTCACTTCTTTAATATGTTAAAAAGTTTTGGGCTTTTAGATTTTCCACGCCAATATGGAAGGTAGAAGAGGGCAGAGAACAATGTATTCTTCTTCATTGTGAGAAGGCTTTAAGCAACAACTGAGATAGGGAGGACTACAAAAACAGCTGTTATTAATTCCTGGTATCTTGCATCTTAACAAAAGGTAAAACATTTTATGTCATACAGACTTGACAGAGCAAGTTTACATTTTATCAACTCAGATTATGAAGACTACATATGTGCAGATACCCATTTAAAATCAGAATTGTTGACAAAGTGGAACAAATCAAGCTATTTCTCCATAGTTCTTTATCCTTACAAAAAAAAAAATTTAAATCTACTTCTTCTCATCAGGACTGTAAAGGTAGCAAATCTATCTGATCAGACTAAAGCCAAAAGCAGCTAAATGCTACAAATTTATACCATGTCCTAGTGCTAAGAAATAATCTGAATGTTTTAATGTATTTAAAATTCACTTGAACAAATCTCAACATAGATATTAAATAGAGTTATTCAAATTCTTAGATATGTGCAAGGAATTAACTTGAAAAATATTCTCAAGTAAACCTCAGATGCTGCATTACTTTGGTGTGCAGAAGGTAATACTGCCTGATAACAAATTATTTGCTCGTGTGTCTCGTCGTGAATAAAGCCCCATCGTAGGTGATTTGGATAAATGCTGCTGAGAACATTATGTAGCATTTTTTATCAGAAGAAAGACCAGAAAGTCTTGGCACCAGGAAAATGAACACAAAACTGAGACAATTTATGGATAAATCCTTGCAAAGACCGTAAAACGATCCTCGATGGTGTAAGCTACTTTGCACCGTAGAGAAACACTCGCAATCTGGGGACACAGCCTTCTGTGATCCTAAGACACCTCCTTTAAGAGTGATGTACTCAATGGCAGAGATATAAACAGACACACCAAGAAGTCTGGTAAAGCAGACTGAAAATTTTCATTTATAAAAACTGCAGTGATATAGCTTCCGTATATATTGTCCGTACAACGGAAATTAGAAATTTAACACTGTTCTATGAATATAAGCACTATTAAACATGGTGGCTTTCTTGAGACAAACAAGACACTGTTTTCTCCACTACATCATGGCTACCTACCTTCTGGTACCTTTTGTTATCAGCACAACTAAGGAGTAAAGAAAAGGATCTCTCTCAGAGAACAACCTTGTTTCATCCACAGAGCTAAAAGCAGTGTTCCTGGAACATTTCCTTCTGGGCACTCTTTATCCATACAAAGGGAAAAAAACAAAAAGCCACCCTTCACCATATATTACAGCAAGCAATTTAATGATCTGAGGAAAGAAAAAAAGCAGCAACTTTCACAGACTACACTCACTGTACGTGGTAAACCGTCATTTTCAAGGCACCAGATGCGCAATAAAGGGGAAAGGGTAAAGGAAACAAAAAAACATTTGGTTATTTCTTGCCAGGTGAGTATCAAAAAAGCTGTGCAATTTGCAGAAGTTATTTCCCAAGTAGAACAGTTAACTTCAAGATGTAGCATCTATCACCTACCTTGTAGAAGGGCTCCATTTCTCTTGAAAAAGGTGCTTCCTGGCCAAATGGGTGGACCTGATGTGCTAAAGGGAATAAAAAACAAGTGTTAAGAAAACCACATTTGCATTATAAGTTGCAGTTATAAGTTACTGTTTGCATGAATTCTGTTTTGCTCTTAAAGGTAATGTAACATTGCGACACTTTTGCCTTCAAGCAAGGGTCTACAATTTCATGTTAAAAACAAGCTAATTTGATTCAAGATTGGCATTTTCTTCACAAGGAAAAACCTCAGCAGAGCACACACCCACACTCTTGGAGGAAGAGAGAAAAAAGCAATTTCGAATAAATAATAAAAAACCTCAAATCAATGTCAAAATCATTTACTGAATTCTCAGTACAGCAAAATACATGCCCTTTTCCAAAGACACCTGCTAAAAACTCAAATGTTTGATGGCTTTCACTCAGCTGTGACAACATGCCCCAGCTGATGTGTCTGCCCAGGACCGCCCTGGCCAGACACCGGGCAGTTCCCGTGCTTCACCCACCGCACCCCCTCGCACGCACAGGAAGCACAGCTCAACACACCATCCACCAGCACCTGCACCGACAAATCTCAGCCTGGGCCGTGTGCCCGGTGACCACGGCGGCTCCTGTGAGACCCTGTCAGGGCAGTGGCCACAGGGGCCACCGGGTGCCTGGCTGCCTGCCTGAACCAAGGCCCTGCCCTGAACTCAGACAGGGCCAGGGCCCTCTTCTGCTTCGCCTCCTGCCCATGCAGAGGCTGCCCGAAGGTGATGGCCTCAGAGAGGCCACTCCTATGACAAGGGCAGCTGAAGGCAACAACATTTCAAACACAGGAGGGGGAAGAGGATGGAACACTGGTAGGATCATCTACACCTTGTTTCCTTTGATGTCCTGGAGCAGCCCCACAGTGCTGTGGGCAATAGAGCGTGGAGCATCTGCTCCGACAACCTGCGGTACTGGTGAGCTGGAGAAGAGGGGAGGCTGCGAGGAAGCTTCCCTGCAGCAGCCACCCACCACCACCTTTCCCTGAAGACTGAGAGGACTGAGGTGAGGTGACCCTGCTCCTGGCCTGGCTGCAGGAGGTGGCAGGGCCAAGTTGCTATTCTACTGCTCCCGTGTCACCACTGCGGGCATGGCCTGGGAGGAAAAGCCAGGCACTCCACTGGAAGTGTGCCATTTTGCCCCCACAGTAGCAATGTGTTGGGATCAGCCTCTGAGGACTCGGACACTACCACCACCATTGGTCTCCCTCCTATTTTTGCTGGAACACACGAGACTTGGCGATGAAAAAAAGCAGCGAAAATGCAAGTCCACAGTAGTGCTGAACAGAGAGCTCTAGCATGGAGGCTGCCAGGGGAAAGGAGAAGGGGGGCTGACCCCAACCCAGCTGAGCCCATTGGGCAAAGCTGAACAGAGCCCAGTCAAATCAAGCCCAAAGGAGCACAGTGGAATGGCTGGAAAGTGGCAGCAACCCTGGGGCTGACCTCCAGCACATCAGAGCAGTACAAATGGCAGCACAGGCACCTGTGAGAAACTGAACCCAGTGGAGTGGCAGCACAAGCCAATTCGGATGACCTAGCTTTTGGGAGGTTTCCTTGTCATTGTTCTCAGTTGTTTTGGGCTGAGTGGCAGAAAACGCCATCCACAGGATCCCCCTCACCATCTTGCCTGTGTTCTCAACTACCACAGGTACGACCACCATATTGCCTTTGTCTGGGGAAGCCACACGGATACAACCTACAGGGAGCGTTCACCATCCTGTTTTTGTTTCCGGTAGTGGGCACCTTAACTGTGGATAAAATACCTTCTCTCTTTGTATACTTCTGGAATTAATATTCTTGTTGTTATTGCACATTTCTTATTCAATTGTTTTTTTGCTTTCAGTAAATTGTTAACTCATAGTCTCCACTCTTGTCCCTCCCTTACGAGAAGGGGTGAAGGAAGGGGGAGTGGCTTATTTGGAGTCTAATTTTTTGCTGGTGCTACAAACCAGCACACTCTTTTCCTAACAGCGCTGCTGACTGCAGTCCAGGTGCACCCCTCCCTCCCCTATGGCACAGCTCATCCTCTCCATGGCCGTCTGCAGGTTGTGCTGCCCAGAGCAGAAATGTCACCACTACTCCCACTCCTGCTGTGTGGGCAATCCTCAGCAGGAGACACTGACTGTAGAATTTCGCTGATGAGATTCAAGGGCTCAGGCACAGTGAGTATTTCAAAACCACAGTACCTGGGGGAAGTAACTATTTGTTGCAGCATTGTCAAGGCAGGTGGCAGACACAGGCTGCCACAGAGTCTTTCGTGTAGTCAGGAAACAGGTTTCAAAATCCTCTACAGCTTGAAGACAATCATAGGTGTTCTAATATGCTGCACTTTTACTGAAATTGGCATCATGAAACAATGCTACCAATATATAAATAATTGCCCTATGCCCAAATTCAGGGACCGTTTATAGGTAAGAGACTAAACATCCTTCAATAAGATTGCTGTAAGGCACTCTGCATTTTTAAGGAGGTGTCGTGGTTTCAGTCGGAAACCAGACAGAAAATATTAATTTGGGTTGCCAATTTAAAATTCTGTAATTAAGAGCAAAGCAGGTTTAAACTTGAAAAGAACTGATTTTATTAACTAACATAAAAAGAGGGAAAAAAACCCCTAAGAATTAGAATGAAACTTTCAAAAACATACTTCTCCCCACCAACTACCCACCCCTCAGACACATGAAAAGACAAAAAAAAAAGAAATCTGGAATACTTAGTCAGTACTACTTTCAGAAACAATCATTTCTCAATTTACTAAAGAAGAAGCAGAGTCTTTTCTTGAATGCCATAGAAGTTTACAAGATATTAATTCTCTTGCTTTCACTCTTCACCAACAGCCCGCCCGGAGGAAGAAAATTTGCTATTGTGAAGCCCCCTCCCATGAAACAGCTTTCAACAGCTGCTCATGGACTATAACAGCTTATTAGGATACAGTTTAAGGATGCTTTTTCTAGTATAAGGCAAAAGTTTTCTTCACTTATCTCATTTTCATCTCAAAAAAAAAAACACCCAAAAACAGAAGTCATTCTCTCACTAGACAGAGTACATCATCTCATTCTCTCAGTCTTCTTCTGTTCAAATTTCTCTATTATATTATAGTTGTTACAGTTATTGTATACATTATTGTATACAGTATTGTATAGTTACACTATTTTACAGTCCTAACTAGAATTCAGCATTTCCTCCTAAGAAAAAGCAGGTTATATGTTACAGGAGTAGTTAGTCTATTCTCTATGGCCTTACAAAAAAAAGTCCAGCTTAAGCCACTCTTTCAATCTTCTTTCCAACTTAAAGTTCTTCTCTCATTCTCCTGACTTAGGTCTCATGCTGTGTCTCTTTGTATCTCCTTCAGTTTCTTCCTTCTCTCACTCGGACAGGATTCATGCTTTGAAAGTTCCATTGCTGTGCCAAGAAGTTTCTCTATTAAAGAAACTGGCTGATAGAAGGCTGATGAGAAGAAGGCTGATGTCGTTTCCTCCCCCAACCTGGAAGTCGCTGAGGCCCGGTCTGATCCTCCCCGGCCTGGCCGCATGGCTCGGCGGAGCTGGGCCCGGCCTGGCCCGGCTGCTCCCTGGGCCCTGCGGTCTCTTTCCTTCCCGCTGGCCCGGACTCGGCCAGGGCTGCAGCCGAGACAAAGCCCAGCCCGGCCCGGCCCGGCCCAGCCCAGCCCAAGAGAGCCCGCCGGGCCCGCGTGCTACTTTTTCTCCCACCGGAAACCAGAAGAAGGAATTTTCCTGGATTCTCATTTAAAATGTGTATTCACAAAGGCGTGCCCATGTCTTTCATTGGCTTAATCGAGTGTCAATATTACACATTGGCCAATCAGGTTAAAGCACCACAGGAGGTAATCCTTCCTCTATGGACACAAAGCGTGAACCAAGCTCTACAATCCATTTCTACTCAAAGCTATTTTTGTCTCCTCTTGAGCTGACAATTGCTACACAAAATGCAACGAAACGAAAACAGGAGCTGTCTACTACATTGAATATATACAGTAAAGTTCTTCTAAAATGCCATACAGAAGAAAACCACTTCTTCCACGATTATTCTGCAGATAGACTTGTGCAAATATATATACAAAATTTACCATGTTAAAATAAGGACTGTATATAAATCCAAACCAATTACGTGAGTAATAAAAACCTTTAATACTCCTGAACAAAAAGGGGAATTGAGAGAGAGAGAGAGAAAACAAAATGACCAAAGAGAAGTTAAGTAGGTTTACATGCTAAGTGCTGGAGAGCATGGGGCACACACTTGTCTGAACACACTTGTCTGCTCACTTCATAGTTCTTAATGCAACCAATTGTTTGCATTCCTTATTGTAAGCACCCACTCTTCAGCGTAGCTCCTCAACTCATAGGAAGGTCGAGAGCTGTTGAGGGCATTCACACTCCTGCAGGATTCACTCCTGTAACGTTACAGTGCATCAGAGTCCTGCCTGATCTCTGGAACAGGACCCATCAGGCTACAAATGGAAAGCCATAGCATGGTCTTGATACTGTAGAGATTTGCCAAGCAGAAATCACAGTATGGGAACTATATGCTTTTCAAAAGCCCAAGAGAAAAAAATGAGTGAAATTCTGAAATGACACTGCAAAAGAAATTCACTCCCAGGCTGTCATAAGTGAGTGGAAGAGGGTTAAAGAAGGAGTGGGAAAAGCATATATATTTGAATAGACAAAATGTCTCCACTAAACAAACAAAGCCATAGTGATTTATCTTATTTTCCAATCTGAAAAAACGCCCAGGCTCTCATAAAAATCTCCATCTGATTCACAGATGAACTGAAACCCACATGAACTGAGAAAATTAACTGTCTTCCCATGGAAGGAAACTAAGGAATTAAAACATATAAATAATGTACTGCAGTGACCGTCAAGCCTTTTGAAACAACAAACTTTTGTGTTTGCAGGGCTTTGCAGAAGTTTACCTGTGTCTGATTTGCATTGGGTAAATTTTTTTCTGTTCCCAAACTTTTGTATGTAAAGTCTCAGAGAGTATTTATTATTAAAACATATTTCAAGTTGACAAATGACAGAGTTGAACTATCTTTCACTTTAAAGTGTTCAAAAGCTGCTTCCTCTCTGTTCCAGATTAAGAAACTATTTGAAGAAGTTCATTCTTCTAAAGACCATCAATAAAAACCCAAAACATTTGGTCCATCTCAGGCATTTTTTCAAACAAGCTGTTTAGTGTAGCCTGTAAGCTACAAGAGAAGAACGGTTGGCTCACCTCAGAAGTTACAGCATATTCTGCAATTAGGCAAAATCAAAATGCAAAATCTGGGTCTACTGTTTTATTTTGTAATCAATACCTGATATAAAATTAATATTTATGCCATTAGCATTATTGATGGAAGAGTTTTTCCCAAAATTTACCAACTAAACACACTGATTAAAGTAGTATCTCTTGGAAGAAAAGCAGTAAGTAGTTTGAACTCTTATCTCACTACAAAGAAACTTGTGGCCTAATACATTTTTGCTTTGGACATGTTTGGACTGGCCTAACTCTGAGAAGCAGATGAGAACAGGGCACTTGCAGGGGTGGATGGAAGATGGACCTTGACCAACCGTAGTAAGCTGATTAAGCATTAAGCAAACATCTTGAAAGGACAATTCACATAGTTTATGAATTAGACAACAAGTGAAACATCAACAGTTACCTGCCAGGGACCATTGATTTGATTTTCAGAAAATACTATTGTTTGAAGCATACAGTCAGCCAACAGGATATCCAGGCTGCATCATTTGTAGCAAATGAATAAAACAGGATCCAAGGGTACAAGTTCACAGGTATCCAGTGCACAATCCACCTCTCTCCAGAGTACAGTCATTGGCACTGTGGCATCCTGTGCACCACCACAGGGAGCAAATTAAGTATTCACAGCCTGCTGAACCTGTATCTGAGAGAACTGATGGGGGATGGTGTTTAACCCCTGAGGAACTGGGAGCCGCCTTTGATCAAAGCCCACCTTTCCCATGGATGTCCTAGCAATTTTTAATGACAAATGGGACTTGATTTCCACTCAAGGCAAGCAATGGACTGTTCCTTCTCTGAAGTCACTACCAGCAGGAAACTCTGTTGTGCCACTGGGCCCCAGGCATGGGAAGCTTCTTGACTGCAGGGATTTTTCTGAGGAAAGGCTTTTCCATAGGAAAATGTGGCTTTGCTGAAATCTAAAACATTCTACAGGAATGTGTTGATTTGAATACTGTTTCTGCTGGAGACGAGGCCAATATGAAGACTGTCCAGCCAGTGAGGGTTCATGACAGCTGGCCAGTCCAAACAGGAGCTCCCAGGGCATACAGAAGCAATAATGTGTGTGAGCCCCTCTGGTTAATTACTTCTATCAAAACATATGGCAGACATTTATAAAAATCTTCAAAAGGTGCATAGGCTTCAAGAAACTTAAAACAGGAAACATAAATCCTTTGTCTTCTGGAATTCACATTAGAACAAGAAGACCGTAGTCTTAAAGCCAAGCACTAAAAAAAGCCAGAGTAAGAATTCTCTTGCACAGTTGCAGTATTTCACAACTATGCCAAAAGCTCTCACAGGCCTCTTTGTCAGACAGGCTTGATTAATAGATTTAAAAAATCCAAACAACTAAAAATTCAAACCAAATTCAATTGTGTTGGACTACACACCACAATTACGGGATTATGAAAACACAGAAGCCAGGCAATAAACACAGGCCAATGACTATGCTGCCAAACATGTCCACAGAGCGATGGTAAAGCGGGAAGACACTGAAAGAGGGGAAAGCAAACATACAAGCCAACACCAGCCCCTGAACACACAATTCAAAGGCCTTTGAAGCTGACACTTAATAGCCGAATGAAGGACAGCTCAGTGGAGAGGAAGGGAAACTGCTCCACACACACACCTTAGCCCACCATGGCCAAGAGAAGCTGCAATTAGTTTCTGGGGCATGGCTGGTGCCAAAGTACATCCTGGCTTTCAGGAAAGCCTGGACTACAGGGCAGAACAGCTCGGTAAAGGACAGAAACATGAACAGTGTCAACTGCAAGCTAACAAGCTGCTGCACACAGAATACTCAACAGAGTCTGCAGTAAGCAAACACCTGCTAGACCATAAACAGGTAGCAAGGAAACAGAGGATGTCCTCTCCAGCCCTTACCAGTGGCAAAAATGATGGGAACAGGAAAAGATGATTGACTGAAGTGTCTCTACATCCAGCTCAACCCAATACACTGCAGTTACCTGCCTTTGCCCTGGGGGCAATACCAGCTCTGAGGACAGCTATATAATTGAAAATTTCTGGGAACAGTAGCTGCCATTGCTGGGTGAAGGGAAAGAAGGCATTCCTGTACCCATGCTGTAAGTATTCCTTTACCAACCATCCACAGTGCAAAATGCTTCTCTGCCAAGTCTCACCAACACCTCTGACAAAGAGTGAACTGAAGGAAATGTCAAGAACACCAAACCTAGAAGCAATAAATCATTTTATCCAAGAGCAACCAATGAAGCATCTTGCAGGCATAGAAACCCACCTCCATAAGTTTCTGAGAAGCAACTAAATCACAGTTAGTCTAATGTTCAAGTTGCTGATAACAATAGTTGTAGATGCCTTCTGTATCTAGAGGCAGCCGGGAATGATGCTCTTGACAAGCACATTCAGCCCCCGATGCCAGGAGGGTGCAGACTGCTACTATAAGGTATACAAATGATTGTCCAACTATGCTGGAAGACTTCAGTTTTTACCATTACTTGAGAAGTAAATTTAGGAAGCTGCTGTAACGGAGGAAAAAAGGTTGAGTATGTTTTTGCGGGAATACAGCATTCCTTGATGCTGGAAGATGAACAGTACTTTCCTTACAGCAATCACCCTGTGTAAGGCATGGGAAATGTTCCCTTAAATGTTCCCAATACACTCAGTTTTAATGCCATTACTGCATGGGGGCAAACAACACCACTGCACTGCAAAGAGGGTCTAATTGTCTCCATCTGGGTATATAACCATAGTTGTTTCAATTAATTGATCACTGTCATTACACCTTTTGAGCAATACAGAATTATTCATATACTACTGGACTTGTAACACTTGTGTTTTGCTGATGAGGAAAAGAAAAAGTCTAGTCCTTGCCAGCAGCTTGCTGGCAGTTAATATCACAACCAGCCATCACCCAGCAACAAAACAAGCAAGCTTCCTCGCCAAGCAAAGCAAAAAACCCTCTACTAACCTGGGCCAATAACAATACATAAAAAAAAATCTTGAAGGCTGGTGATAAAGTATTTCCTGACTTCAATGAAAACTGATTAATACTTTAGAGATTTTAAATATACAAACCCATTACTCCATCTTCTCAAATTTTCCATAACTGACAAAACATTACTGTTAAAGAGATTTATGAATTCACAATACAGATTTTTAATTTATGACTGCTAATCTAATATTCTGGCAATGCTTCTCTTTTCTCTGCAATTCCCTCTTTTACTGTCTCTTGGTATCTCTCACTTACTGCAACATGTGAGACTGAGACTTTAAGATCCTAGATGGAGTCTTTCCTGGTTTCTCTAGGGTGTCTAACACATTTTCAAGTGAACAATAAAGTTTTGATCCCTTGCGAACTCTAAACGAGTTTTCTATATGACACAACTGCCAGAGGGATTACATCTAAATTTCATTTAAGACTAAAGAAAAGTTGCTCATGAAAGCCACTCATGAACAAAATGCCTGAATATAAAATTTAATGCTTTTTAAAGGATGAAGTGAGAAGTTGGTCAAATCTTTACATTCTCCAAATAGCTAAAGCCATTCTCCTGCCACAGTCTTCATTAAAGTAATTAAGCAAGAACATGGCATGGGAAGAAGGGGGTGGGGTAGAATTAAAAAAAAAAGTTAAAAGAAAACATATCAAATTTCCAGAATCAGGGATAAAAATGGTAATTCCTAATTTAAAGAAAAACATGGTCATTTGGAGGATGGCCTTTGGAGCCCATCAATGACTCTGCTGTGGTGCTCAAAAGGCCCCTCTCACTGCTGGTGTGATATATGAAGCCTTCTTCTCCCCTATGTGAGACTCTCTAGCCTTTGACCAGAATGCTGGTCTTTACTGAGAGCCTAATATTATATATTTATGGACAACAACACAGAATTTGTTTAAATAAATGAGAAGATCATGATTTCTAGAGAGTAGTTGTTTCAAAAGAGATGGCTATTTGAGGTGCAACAGCCACACAGTGCAAAGTGAAAATCTTTCATTAATCTGTGTTTAAATATTTCAAGATCTATTTTGTGAATGTAAGATAATTCTAGGTTGAATACTGAAACAGAAGAAAGTCCAGATATATTTGAAAACTCACTGTGAGAAAACTGTCCCATGTTACTTTTAATTATCAACCTCCAGTTCTAATTCTGCCTCTACCACTGAAAGCACACAGTGACTTCAGGCAAGTAATTTCATCCTTTCTGAGCTTCATTTTTTTTCTTTTGTGCTAAGAACAGGCTTACTGACACAGACTATATATGTCTGGAAGGAATAAAGAATTGTTAAGTAACAACACAATAGGTGAGGGAATAGTCTTTTGAAGTGCATGTAGTTAAGGAGGGATCAACATAGCACACTTCTAGAGCACCGTTGTTATTTGCTCCCACTAACTTTATTTCAAAGTAAGGAAAAATACAAGGTAACTTCACTTGCTGAAATGCTGTGTTTCTCCTTATTTCACAACTGCTATTAAATGGTTCCTAGACTATCACTGGATGAATAACTGCAAGTTGTCAGGCAAGGGAAACTGGAGTTACCTAAACTTGCTCCTGTGCTACAGACCATTCCTGTGCCAGCTCAAGAAGGAACCACAAGTCAGTGCCCTGAAGCCAGATGAATAGAACATTCCTTTTACAGACAGCCGCTGGCCTCTGAGACTACAGAGGACTTTGGCCTCTTTTGGGCTACAGCAGCATCAAACGCTGACCTGGCCAACAGGAAGAAATTTGATTCTCTTCTACAAAATCAGAAATTAAGCACTTCAGTTTTCTGCTTCCACCTGCTGTAAAACAAGTAGGAAAGAAGAGGTTCACTTCTTATTTGGTTTCACTTGCTTAAAATTGCACTGGAAGAGAAAAAATTCTTGAATCTCAGGTTCTGGAAAACAAATGAGTCCTAGACATTGTCTATACCTAAGGCCCACCTTCACTTTAAACTTAATGTAAAGAGTCTGCTCAGATAGTTAATGCTACAGTACAGACAAGGCTCTAGAAAACATCCACACTGACCACCTGAACAACTGAACTGCAGTGAAACTGCAGAGCTATTGACCAGGCACAACACTGTAGTGTTCTTCTAACTGAAAGATTCTCCCAAATCAAAACCGATTAATTTTTTTTAAAGCCCAAGGTCACACAATTGACTTCTGTTATTTTAGTCCCGAATTTTCCATTTATTATCTTGCAGAATTTCAAACAGCTTTGCTGATAGACCTGCCTGGATTTCAGAAGTATTTAACTACATGAGGCTCCCACTCACATCTCTAACCACAGTTTAAGCATGGCCTGTCAGCCAACTGGACTTGAGAGTGACAACAGGCACACCTCTGCTGGAATGGCTCATCACCCATTCCTGGCAACATACCACTTGTCAGTTTTAAAGACACCAATGTACCTTGAACGTGCACAAAGTTATAAACATGCATATGCGAAACGGTAAATCTGATCTCAAATGAAACAGAAATAGATGGGAAAAAGAGAGGCGAGGCCTTAAAGTTTTGGGTGTGTGTGTGTGCACACTCCACCAACTGCTTCATGTTGCTTGCTGAAATTCTTGTTTACCTGGAATGGTGTGATTCCCCATTCCACCAATTTAAGAACCAAGGTAACTTAAAACTAAGCATGACCAGTATGCTGCTGCCAGTATGAACTCCCCCCCTCCACCACTTGCTCAAAGCCAAGGCGCTTACCAGCTGAAATTTTCCATACTTGGTCTTTTCTCATTAATCTTGAATGAATGTGTTTCAGATGATTCAGAACTAATCTGGCTTCTGGAATTACAGCAGCAGAGGACAAACAAATGTTTAACCTCTCCCCTGGAACATTTAACCTCTCCCAGATGCCAAGGGTACTTTTCCCTGGGAAGCCTAATGTGCTTATAGGAGCTGCAACACTGCTGCAGAGGAGGTTGCACAAGTTTGTACTCACTGGGCCATACACAGAAGTGTTTGATGCACATGTCAGAAAGTTATGTAAACACAGAAAATACGACGATGATGATGGCGACAACAACAGCATCAAATCAGAAGTATTCACGTATTTGAAAAGTCTCAATTACATATTTCATCATCTCAGTTCTACCTCTTCATGCATATCTACTACATTAGTCCAGCATCCATAAGGGAATTATAAATAAAGGAACCCTTACCCCCCAGAAGACCTGAGCCTGAGGACCATACTGCACAGCATGCAAGGTGCTCAAAAGATAAATGACAGATAGTTTGTGGATGCTATCACCAACACAGAAGTTTAATGCATAAATATCATGTTATCCTTAGAGATACGTTTTTAGAAATAAACTGCTAAGCCATAAAAAATTAAGTATCAAAATGTGTCAGTTTTCACTCATTCATTTTCCCAAGATTATTCCTTTTGAAGAACTGAGAGCTGTATTTTAGGGATGGGGAGAGACATCCCAATACACGCACAAAAAACCCTACGGCATCCAACAGTGGGCTATTTCATCTCGGATCTGGGTCTGCAGACTCGACAAAAGAGAATACAGCAGGTTTTGCATTCAGAAGCGTTGTAGAGACACCACCTTTATCAATTCTCTCACCCACATAGCTAGAGAGAAATCATTTCCATTCAGAGAAAGGAAAACATACACACAGAGGTAACAAGGTACCTCCAAAAACACGCAATAAACAGTGGCACAGCAGGACCAGCCCCCAGACAGAGAGGACAGTCCTCTCAGCTCCGGGCCTCTGCTGACAGCCCAAAACCCACACTGCTGTTGCCAGGGCTCCTCATCACTGATTGACATTAGCTGCACCTACATTAGCTCAGCTTTTCTCCTAAAGATATCCCAAATGTTTCTGGTCAGTTACAGAAGAAATTAAAAGCCAAATTCTAGCATGCCCTCCACTTTACAATAAATTTAAAGCAAATGGCACAAGTTTGATCAAATTCTATCCTATCAGCTCAGTCCAGTCAGGAGAAGATGAAAATTTTCCACTTACTCTTGAGAACTCAACTCAACAAGGCCTCAAATTCAAGGGCCAGAGCAGATGAGACCTCACAGATATTTACACTGCAGAAGTCCCTTCCCTCTCTACAGCCTCTGCCAAAATGAAGAACCCCACTGAACTTTGGCTGGGTAGTGTGTGTTTTGGACTTCCCTGGTCTCTGAAACAAGAGCGCTCCTAGCTAATTTTACAGGAGCAATAACCACAGCATCCAACTTCAAGTATCTTCTACTTAAAATTTTCAAAGTAGAGCTGTGAAATAAGGAATTTCATACATTCTGCACACCTAACTGTAGACAAATACTCAGGACTTAATTTTTACTCATTTTAGCCACTTTCGTTTAACAGAAAAATAAACCTCCCATCAGTAATGGGAAATAAAATTCACTGTGCATCTTTATATCCCTAATCCTCACCTCTATGAACAGCTATTCAGCCTGTTGAGAATACTAACATTGTACTTAATAATATTCTAATAATTCTCTCAAGTTACAGTATTATCTACATGAATGAAGGAACTCAGCGAGGAAAAGAAAAGCTGACCTTCACAGAATTTATAGTGAGAAGTCTCTCTTCTACCTTTAGGCCAGTGATTTCTCATATGACTGATGAAGCTATATCATTAAAAAGGAGACTACTTTTCCCAAAATTGTCTTAAAACACCGTCATTTCAACAATCTCAGCTTCCCTGGTGGAATCCATGAGGTGGTCTGTTTCCCTCTGCTGCTTCTCCTCAGCTGTTTGTACAAAAGTTGGATGGACTCAGTAAGACAAGGCTTTAACAATGCTCTTCACTTGGGGTTTTGCAGTAGAAAGCAGAGGTGTAGGAATAAAGGATATATGAAGAAGGTGAAGTTTTACAATGGCTTTTCCAATGAGATACTTGTTTCTACATTTCTGTTTCATCTGCTGCGACCCCATATGGTAAAGGTTGAAAAAAATCATTGTGAACATGAAAAAAAGTCACAAAAAGTCACAAATATCAGAGTTTCTTTCTTCTGCATAGTGTATCTTTACAGCAGTTTGTTAGCAACCTTGTGCCAAAACACAAAACCAGAGGGAGAGGCTAGGCCATCTACCCTTTCTTGACAAAGCCCAAGAAAGTTACAGAGCCACCCCAAATATGGCAATTTAGCGATTCTCAGCACCCCTGCCTGAACAGCTCTGGTTTAGCAGCCAGTGGAGGAAACCACAAGTTCTCAACAAACCAAGAGGTTCTGGGAGGTCTGTCAGCTGGTGGGCAACCCCAAAACTGGAGGTATTTCACTAATGAAGAGCACAATCTTTGGAGACACCAAAAGGAGCTGCTAAGGATGGGCATGGTTGTCTATCAGATACCGTGTAATTCTCCTTTCAGTTGAATTGGTATCTGCCATGCAGATGCAAAACACTCTTATTAACCAGCAAAAATATGTTCAAGACTGCATATGCACTCTCTCTCTGTGTAATTAACCCCTGCAGTAAAACTGTGCCTTGGATCACCTCAAGTATAGAACATCAGTGAGCTAGATTACAGGAAACAATTACTTATGGTACACTGGTGTTTAGAAAGAGACATGACACCCTGACATACCTAGACAGCATTTGAGCCCTCTAAAGCTGCAAATCACGGAAAGTATCAAACTATGCTTTCAAACATCAGATGATGTAAGCTTGTACATTCTACTGAAATGATAGTAATCAGTCATAAAATGAATGGGACACAATCTTTTAAACATTCAAGAAGCAATGATTTATAAAGTATCAGGTTACTACTACCAACTAAGCAGAAATATTTTCTTCGTGTGTCAATTGCAAATTCTGACAAATCAGGGAAGGAAAAAATGGAACAAATTACTTCGCCCAACCACTCCAGTTAATTCTCATCTTGGTGGTTTCATTGATAGTTAAGTCTTTTTTATAATATTATGTACAGAACACGGCTGAATTTTCCAGCCAACACACAAAGGGCTAATAGTCAATACGCATGAACCGCAAAGCAGCAAGCTCAGCCATTTGCAGGACTGAGCCATCCAGATAGCTGCCTCTGCTAGATGTGGCCAATACACCTGCAGTTCCCAGTTAACTGGAACATGCTCAAGCAACACCCCCTTTTTAGAAATCCCTGCACCTAAATTTCAGATCACAGAGAAACATGACTTGAAGCAAAGCAGCCTTGGATACCTTCAGCTGCTGAAGAAGAACAAAAATTGCTGTTATCTCATTCCATTCTTAACCCTTTGTTATCATTACTAATTACTGTTTATAAACCATCTCCTCCTCCACATTAGCTCCTCTGCAAAATCTGTTTTTAGGTTTTATTACTGTCTTTATTCTACTTCAGAAATTTTACGGCTCATTTGTACAGCCCTTAGCATCTCAGCATGGGATAACTTCACAACTAAAGTCTTATTAAAGCTGTTTACACAATTCCTATGGACAGAACAAGGGCCTGTGTTTCTTCATCAACTTGTGCGGAAACTCAGCTGACAGGTTTGTCTCTGAGTCTCTCTTTCCCTCTTTTCTTGGAGGAACTCTAGACTAGGTTGTGAAGGCTAGAAAGCAGCAAGTGAGATTCACCAGATTATGTGAGAGAAGTATAATGGAATAAAAACAAAATGGACAAAAATTTAGCATTTAGCAAGGGCTCTGGATGGGAACTAAGATACTTGGTTACAAACAAGTCCAAAGATGACAACTCAGCTCAAAGAAAGGTATGCAGAATGCACTATTTTAATGGCTTTGTCTAGAGATAAAGGATCCCTTCTTTTGAAGGAAAGGTTATTCTCTGTGTGTTCCCCATACAACCCAAGCCTGCACATTATTCAGGCTACAGTAGCCTGAGTGGCAAGATGATGCTTGCTAACCTCTCAATGCCACACTGGAAAATAACTTTAAGCATTGAACTTAGAGGTCTTTTCAAACCTTAATGATTCAATTACTTGCCTATGAAAGTAATCTTAACAAAAGCTTAGGTGAAATGCAGAAGGGAAATCAAGAGCATGGCAGAACTCATTACACCTTCATGATGAGAAACTTCCCTAAACTTGCAGGCACAGCGAACTGAAAGCAAAGGTTTCAAGCCTGCCTGCATAGCTGTTTTGCACTAAGAAGTTCTACTGAAAAAGTAAAGAAAAAAAGCTAGTAATACATAACAGCTGTGTGATCCCTACACAACTACTGACTCTAAGCCACCCCAAGAGAAACAGCTTCTTGGGAATGGCAGAAGTGTCATTATTTCACGCCGTCTTGCATGAATAGACTGCATCAAAACATTTCCTTTTAAGTTCACAACGTCTGTAATTCTTTTTGGTAATACCTTCTTTTGTAATTCTCCTTCTGAGGGAGAGAAGAGGGAAGACCTCTCTTTCTGCTGTCTCCAAGCAAGCTCCAGTCTTCAGTCCCAGACCATAATGGTGTTATGAGTGCATATTGTAGTCTCTTCAAGAGGGCAGCAAGGCTTAACGCCTGCTTCCCTCTTGAAGGAAGAGAACGATGTTCACCACTATGGCACTGACCGGAGACGGTGCTTTTAACTGAAGAAGGAATTGCCTGATCTGCATCTTTGAGCAAGCCAACAAACAAAAACTGGCACTGAAATCCATCTGCAGGTTGGGTTGTGAAAGGGTGACTCCGGGGCCAGTTTCATAGTAACCACCGGGGAAAAAAGCTTCCCCAAAGGAAAAGAGGGAGTTCAATCTGCCTCCTTTTCTTGGCTTCTCTTTTAAAGAATACAAATAAGCTTCCTGAAAAACAATAGGCTTTTTGATGAGGTAATAGCTTTCCTCCATGTTTTTGTTTGTTTGTTGAAAACACTTGGATTTCACAGGAAGCAGTAAAAAACACAACTGGGGATCAACTTCGTTAAAGAACCTTAAAAATCAACAGGACACACATCTCTTGCTTCAGCCACTAAACTGGATTGTTTCACTGGCTTGAGCAAAACTGCTGAATTATTTCCCTAACAAAAGAAAGGCGCTCTTAGGTCCTATAATCTCATTTCAAATCCTTTCACCCACTCCCTTCTCTTTTTGGCCTTGAAATTGCAATCCTCTTTCAGGACTAATCTCGGGACTAATTGGTGCCAGCACTCCAGTTTCTCTCGCCATTTTGTCCCCGCCTTACATCATTGTTCAGGTGCCGAAAAGGATAGCAGGCCAGGGTTCAGTGCCCCTGTAATGAGCCTGTTCCTAAAGAGTAACTGGAAATAATTAGCAGGAAGCATTTTGTCTTTAAATTGCACAGCATGAGTAGCACGATTTCACAGAGCCAGAGAATTGCTCCACTGTTGCTCATGAAGCTCCCCAAATTTGTGGGTGATGTGCAGGCTGGAGGGCAGCGTGCAAGGTTCCAAGCCTGGGCCAAGCCTCCCAGCTGGGCACACAGGGTGGCACAGGCAGAGCCAGCCTCTCCAGAGCTCCCCATGGCAGGAAGGAGGGAAACGAGGAGCACCCTGCACATATCACCTACAGCAGGAGGTGATCCTGCCAAGGAATGCATCAACGTGATGGGACTGAGCTGGTGTGGAGAAAGGACAGTCTGTGTTTAAGAAATACTCCAGAATACAATTCCCTGAACAATAACAAGCAAAGAGATTTAAGAAAGCCTGCTACTTTTCAGCTCATGACTGTATTTACAGGTAGTGCCAAAAAGGAACAATTACTTCTCTTACCAAGGGAATAGCAGTGCTGACCATTTTCCATTTTCTGACATTTTCGCAGACTTGGAAGCAAAATTAGTTTTTCTGTATTTGGAAACCTCAATCTAGGAAGTGCATTGAAACAAAACCATAAAAAAGCTGTTTCCAATAGATATTCATTTCCAGCAAACCTAAGGCTAACCTTGAGTTTTGAATCAGGCAAAACAAGCCAAAAGCTTCAGAAGTTTTCTTTGGTTTTTACATCACCAAGTATACACATGAAGTTTTGACACTTTGATATTGTATAGTGCCTTCTACTGTCCTGAAGCTGAAGGGCAATACAAGAAAGTCTACCTGAGATATACGCTGCTTCCATCGTGCCCCCCAGCAGTGCTCTGAAGCTTAAGCACAACTGGGACTAAATCCACACTCCTATTCACTACTGCCTTTAGACATCTACAAGGAGGTATGTTATGAAGAACGGATTAACATCAAAAAAAAGAAAAATACACAACTTGCTTCACTCACCTGAAAGATCAACAATTTTTGTGGAGCATCAGTGAGAGACAAGCTGTCAGATGTTGAGACTTCTGCAGAAGTCAACACACAAAACACTCAAGTCTCACTAGATTTAGGGAATCTACCATTACTGTAAAGAGACAACACCAAAGATACATGTGTCGAAAGGAATGCTCAGCCAGCATCTCACTACCACTGGAGAAAAAAGCAGTCTTTTTTCTGTCTGTCACTACAAGAACCTTCTGGAATGGTGTGGGTATATAACTGTTACACAGTAAGAACACATCATTTATCTCCTGTCACAGAAATTGATAGCAAGTATGAACACAGAGCTAAAATTACTGATGATTTTTCTTCATTTGCACCATAGCTTGAGGTCAAGTGGTGTCTCAGTGGCACATTTAAGATGGGTAATAAGTTAAGGGTAATAAGTAAATTCTGCACGTATTACCATCCTCAGAATGCTAGATTCCCCCACCACACTAAAGCCATCCACAAGGCAACACCTTGATGAGGAATTCATATTATAGATCAGCTGGAATAAAGGCATTTAAATTTTCCATTTCTTGAAAATGCAGTTTGCAAATGTGCTTGGGATGCATCACTTCTTTCTGTTTGCCTTCATGTCACAAATTTCAGACTAAGGGCTCTCCTCAGGTCATCCAATTCAGCTTTTTGCCAGCAGAAAACTCTTTCCTACAGTCAATTTTCTAGGATTTTATTGAGTCTGCTTTTCAGCACTCTACCAGATGGATTTCAGACAATTTCCTTTAAGGGACTAATTCAGTCTAGTAAGTTCATTATTTGCACCTAGTCAACGACCAAGGAAAGATAAGCCAGTCTGTGTACTTGTCTTCTCATATGATATTAAAATGGGAAGTTTTCCATCCTAGTGTCAAAATCTGTTCACAGCATCAATACAACAGCAGCAGAGAGACATCCCCATGAAAATAAAGCAACTGTGTCTACAGAGAGATATCATAAACTTGTTTATGGCATCAAAGCAACCTCCCTTTTCTACACTGCAGTTTGAAACCTGGTAATCAGAAGACAGCAAGTGAAGACCAGTTCCTGTTGCCAGTCCCCTCTCCTCAGGTCAGAGTCCCTGGGTTGTGTGTGTCTGCTTCAGTGCAGTCCAAATGCTTGTGCCAGCCCAGGCTGCTGCACTGCTACTGCATTAGAACACCAGGCTGGAAGATGCAGCAGAATGCCGGGCTGTGCCTTGCAAACGACCCTTTTCCACCAAGCCTGTGAACACCAAGCAATCACAAAGCTGAGGTAAAGCATTTTTTCCTCTGCATTACCTGGCACTGGAAGACTCTTCTATACCATTTAGGTGACTTGAAAAAACAGGTTTGCAAGTCAAGAAGCCTTTAAAGCAGGTTTGTAGCACACACCTACCAGATTATAATGAGTCGATACTAAGCACGATGACGCCTCCATGCTCTTCTGGAGAGAAAGTACTTTGGGAGCCAAATGTACCATAAATTCACTAGCATGGCAGTGTGTCATCTCAGTAAGATTACACCTCAGTGATGGGTTTTCACCAGTAGGGATGCTTTAAGAAAGCCCTCGTCCTTGACAAGCCCAAATACCTAAAAAAACCCCCAAAACTAATCACGAGGATCACACTTAGAGCACACCTACACGAGTGTCTTGAGAAGTGCAACTAAGAGGACAGTTTGGTATTCTACAAGGGCAGCAAGAGCATCCTAAAATGACTTTGCAAGGAAAAATCAAAGAAAACACACCGAAAATCCCCCAACAAACCACCAAATCAAAGCCTAAAAGCAACCCTCTACTGAAAAAACAGGTGATATTGCTCCAAAGGTCTTCAAAGCTCAACACAAACCGAACTCCTACAGCTCCTGTTCCATGTAATTACAAAATATAGAGCTCATCAATACAAACTGCCCCATTTTCAAAGTAGAGTTTTGATAGTGATATCCCCAGGGTGACAGAAAAAGACCAGCTCTAACACTTCCAGAAGAAATTTCCAGTTTCTTTTCCCCCCAAATCTCACCAAGTCTACTTCTATATATGAAAGTAAAAGCAGTAAAATGTACTTAATAATAAAAAAAACCATTGCTTTAGCAATATAGCTGACTGTGGCTCTTAAGCTATCATGGAATAAATGTATTTGTATAAAGCCTTCCATTTACATTATATTATACTTGCAAGTTGCAAAATAAAAGCTGGCTACTCCAGAAGCTTTGTTTGTTATTAATTCCCTTAAGTTTAGGAAATTATTTCATTCTAATTAATTGTTTTATTTATTTTTTTAATCTCATGAGAAAAATGGTCTTCTTCATCTTTCATATGCAAAACAGCTAAAGAGAGAACAATTTTTTGTAGAGAGAAGGAACTCCAATTAATAGAGATCTTATATACTTGGGGAGCTGTTATGAATTTTGCCATTGATCAGACAGCTGCCTGAAAAAAGGCGCCTTTTCAGGAAAGTTACATAATTAAAAGTAACCCAATTCCTTTTTGTTTGTATTTTTTTCTCCATCTGCTTATCCAGATAAAACATAAAAATTAATGAAACACAAATTATGTCGAATTTGCTAAATTTGCATTTCTCTTTCATATACTTTTACTGGAACCTGCATAACTGCAATCAGTTATGAATTCCCAATGCTCCATCGACATTTGAAAGCGCTGTTACATTTTTAATAACCCAACCTTCAGTATCTGCATCACTATGCAATTCATTTTTCCAAATTCCATATATTCTGTCTTAACAAACACCACCCTCACCACCACCACACTAGTCTAAACCACAGAATTATACACAATTCTAAACACTGAAGTGGAAGTGTCAAAAAGAGAGTTTGTTCTGAGCATCTCAGCTTTTCAAACTAACCTTAGGAAGTTCTCCACCAAGCCTGTAACCACTGTTTGAACAGAATTTCTTTTGGAAGGATATATAATGGAATTGTGATAAAAATAGTTACAGAAAAAAAGCAGTGAGAGGCGTAGAGCTCTGCAATATTTATATCACCCAGGCAGACAACATAGAGAACCCATCAGTGAGGTTAAAAACTGCAGCAGAGAGAACAACTGACAACAGCAGTCAGGTATAAGGGGCCATAAAAAACAAATGCAAAACCCCACCAGCTGCATAAAATTGGACACTGACTTACTACCTTTAAAAGTGGGCAGAATAATAAATTACAGTTATTCTACTTTTACAAAGTCCATGTAGTCGTGATTCTAATACCAAAAATATGTCATACAAGCTAATGAAAGGAAAATTGAACAAATGCACGCATGCTGCAGCAAGCCAAGAAAGAAATACATTTACAGTTGTAATAGCAAGACCCACTGGCTGTGCTATCTTGGATGCTTTAAGAGCAGAGCAATAAAAAATTACCATACATAACTGCACTGTTCGTATGAGCTGACGGAGTGAGTGCTGTCAATTAACAGGAGCAGATTGCCAACAAAGCAGAAATGAGTCAGGATGAAAAGAAAGATCTTTTACAAAGCTCCGATCCACACTCATATCTGAGCTGGCCAACCTCTTCAGTTGTTTGCCTTTCATAAAGGAATAAAGGATCTTAATGCATGGAGGTGGAAACCATGCTCCTTGCAAACAGATACACAGGTGTATGTGACAATCCAAACAACTTCACCCCAGAGAGAGCTGGGCTGCAGCCCTACCCATGCTCCTCATCTGGTATCCCCAAGCTATTAATCAACAAAATGAACTTCCCTAGCGTGTTTGCTAGTCAAACCACTTGCACAAACCCACTTCAGACTAGCTGTCTCAAGCAATTCTCCTATCATTGTTCTCTGAGTATTTGCTCTTTTGTAATGAAAATAGGTCACCTGCCCTAAAACAGTACATTTTGTTTCTAAGTGCAAGAGAGAACAGCTTCCCTGGCAGCCAGGCTGTCTTCTGACATAAAAAGTACACTGCAGTATATCCACATATCTGTGCACTGAAACCCCCGGAGATCTGCACATTTATTACTAAAACCATATGCAGTCATAGGGAAAAAAGCCTCAGACACAAAATGGGGAATCGTATCAGAAGAAGAACAACACGAAAACCACCATACTGGATGAAAGCCACAGCCTGTTTAATCCAGGGTTTCTATGACCTAATGCCAAAGATGAACTTTTCACAGAAAGTGGAAGAGCAACATAACGTAGCACAATAAATTTGTACTTGCTTCTACAGCCCATGTGGACTTGAAATACCGGAGAGATTGATTTAAACCTAAAAATCCCACAAGGACTAGAATCTTCTTCCAGATGCACTTGTGTTAGCTGTGGACATAGTAATTAAACAAAATTCCACCTTTTGTGGGATTACCACAATCATTTATCATTAGCCTGGCTAAGCCTCCCACCCCCATTTTTTTTTTCAAACAAACAAAACCAACCAACCAAACAAACAAACAAAAAACCCCCAACCAAAACCAACCCCAAAACCCCCAAACATCAAAGAGGAAAATACTGCACCAGTGAGTACCACATGCATACAAAGTGGTCTCAGGCATACCTGGAATGGAAAGAATGCCAACAAGAGTTTCTTGAAATCTATCTAAAACATGGCCCCTGAATTCTCACTTGTTTTTTGCTGTAACAAAACTGCCTGACAGAACTATGGAGTTTCCAAAATAAAGTCAAAACATCTGTGAAAAAATACACTACAAATAATCAAATATAACCTCCAGAGTTTCATCAGAGCTTTACTGAAAAAGAACAAGAAGTGCAAGTGCTGAGTACTTCTGTTTAGCAAGGGGAAAGGGGAACAGCCATTTTATTAAGCCACTGTAGCACTGGACACGCTGGACAGACAAAGACCCATATTTCTCACCCTCCATTCTTTTACTCCAGGACAAACAGGTGGTGAGGAAAACAATCCGTGTTCCCAGGCACGGAGAACTTTGAGGAGAATAGAAATTTCTCTACTAAGGACACTCCAACACCTCCAAAACCCAGTTTTTATCTAAGTACTTTATTCTGATGAAACAAGCAGCTTGATTTTTTCAAGTCAAAATTCAAAACCCAAGTGTAAAAAAGTTTTTGTATTAAGGAAGACTCTATGCTTTCTGTTCGAAAAGCTCAGAAAAAGACGTTTTAATACCATTTAAGTCCTTTCTGGTTTTATTCATCTGAACCCTGGAGGTTCCTGTGAAAGGAAACAACTCTAGCAAAACCTGCAAGTTTTATTCTTACAAAAGCCAGTTCCATCAAAATAGGAGGAATATCACTTTTACATAAGGTCATACAGAGAGCAGATTCACACACACTAAAAACTGGATACAACAGGAATCCAGTGTCATGGTGGTAAGAGTTATAAAAGCCAGAAAAAACATGGTCAGTAATCACAATCTGCATGAGACAACTCCAGCCTTGAGCTGAGGCTTTCTGACGTTAGAAGTTAAGTCATAACTGATGATGACAAAAATCATGATTCAAGCATTCAACAAAAGAAATTATGCCAAAATGTACTTTCTTTAAAGGAATTAATAAACCTGCCTTCTCCAGAAAGGATATCAAATGATACAGAGATACTACACCACCACCATACAGTACCCTGTATATACACACATGCATACAACACATATCCCACAAAAAGTGAATTGGTCAATAAAGATTCAAAAGTACTAACCCATTAAAACTTGTTTTGAGCTTTTTATCTGAAAACACCCAGATATTGAAGAAATAGGACATCTGTGCTTTAAAAAAAAATAATTCACAAAAAGACTGATTAATACTTTGAGAAATACTGTGTCTAATACACAGGCAGGGATTATGGATAGACTCAACACAGGTATGAAATGAAATTGCACTTTCTTTTAATTGTATGTGTAAGATAACTGGAAACACTGTTGGAGCAAGCCTGGCTTAGAACATGGGTGACCCTTACAAATGGGAGATGAGGGAATCAGAGGATTTTGTTCAGGTCAAGGACCAGCTGGTTTGCAAGGTCCAAATGTAAGTCTACCTTCCCCTGAAGTTGAAGGTCTTCCCAGTTGGCCCAGAGCCCAGGCTGATGGTCCACCATGTAGCTCCATTTTGTACTTCTGCTGGCTAACACAAGGCCTGACGGGCCACCTTGCTCACCTGGATGCCACCTTGTTAGCATTCTCCACAGTCATACTGTGAGCAGCAACCAAATGTGTCTCTCTTATGCTCTGCTTCCCACTAACTCCATGAAGAGAGAAGAGGAAATGGTTCCCACTGGCCATGCTCACATCCCAGGACAGTTCTCTATGGACAACCAGGATTTTCGGTACACCTGTCACCTTCTGTTATGACCTGGGAAGAAGATGGGTCACCTGCAATCAGTTCCTACAGCTCTAGGACTCAAGTGGACTACCCCAAGTCTGGCAAGGCCTTTGAACCCGTGTGCAAAACTGACATTATTAAAGAAAGAATACACATGGAACAAATTGGTTACACAAATATTGGGAGTTTTGCATAAACTACAACAGCCGCCTCACACTCTAAACGTATTCTCTATTCCCTAAAATATATGAAAATGAGAGGTGAAATGATGAAAGGTCCTCACAGTTTTTTGTTTAAGACAGAGCTGCAATTCTTGGAAATAGTCAATGCCCCTTAAGTTTGAGTTTAAGCAAATATTAAATGAAAAATAAAGAGTTAAATTTTAGAATGCCTTGAAATCATAACCATTGCAAGTAAAGCCATCCCTTACCTACTGCTTGAAAGATTCAAGTTATCTTAATATTTTTTACTACTAATAATTTTTACTAATAGTTTATCACTATTAGTATAACATTAGAAACTGTTCTATGACTACAAATAATGGGACTTCCCCTGTCAATTTTTTTTTATGTAAGCATTAAAGGAAAGAAAAGTCCAAAAACTAATAGAGAAGTGAAGAACATCTAAAAGAAAAAATCAAGAGCATGATTATAACTAATTTAAAGAATCTGAATTATGGAAATACAAAAAAAATTTTTCTTAATCCAACAGCAGCAAGGTGTGACACACTGATATTATTTGTGGCTTCCCAAGCTTCACAAGTCTGTTTTCAAATTCAGAAGTCAGATGATTTCTACAGCTGTAATATTATATGATTAACAAATGTGATGCTCATGTCAACCACTGTTCATTGGGCAAACACTCCTTCCTGAGTCTGAATTTTCAACAATTAAAACTTCAGTGGGCTGCTACTGAACACTGCACAGGCCTCCCCATCCACACAACTGCTGCAGTTGTCACAGTGAGGCAATGACTGTTAGGGGGATGAAGGGTGACAGAGCCACTCACACTGCCCAGGGACCAAAGGTGAGGTGTCCCTCACACGCTCTGCTTTTTGCTACCCCACACAGCTCACGCACTGTGCAACCCTGCCCTACCTGCACCAGCACACACTCCAGGGACAGCAAGGAAGAGGGATGAGGAGCTGCAGAAAAAGCCTCAGAAGCACAGCACCCACGTGCTTCAAGTTTCTGCAGTCAGCAACTCACAGCTCTCAATGAGGCTACTCCAAAAATTTTCGTAGGGGAAACACCCAGGCCTACAGAGGGTTTTACAAACAAAGTAACAAAAATTTCAAAACACTTCCCTACACTTTCTTTTTCCCATGAACTTAGTGGAAATATCTACGGTACCATTCCAAGTTATCTTTGGAATAAGGCTATATTTATCTACAGAAGGCACAGAGGAGGGGAAAAAGAGCCTAAGAAGCCAAGTAACTGGAAAGACTGTTCAACAAATGGAACTATGAAAAATAACAACATAAAGCAAGGAGCTAATGTTTGCCTGGCATCTAGAGAAAGAACAGACTAAGGACCCTGCTTTACAGTACTTTACCAAAAGTCTACACACATGCAAACAAAACAAAGACTAAACCAAATCTTCATGGGCTTGGCAAATGGAAAACATGACATTTCTTCTTTTTGGGGGTATGAATGAGAAAGAACTAAAAACATTTCAGCTGAGAAGGCTCAGATGCATGTCACTAATTTTGAGAGGAATGAAGATGTGATTAGAAGGTTATTTGTATTTCTACCAGCTGTTCCTGCATGAAACTATTATGTTAGAGAGATCAGATTCAGACTTTCTGCTCTTCTTTTTCTGTCCAGGATCTGTGGCCACCTTTCCGAACTTATCTTTCCTCCCTACGCATCCTTCATACTGTAAGATGGAAAAAAGGAAAAAAGAAAAGAAAAAGACCTTTAAGAAGTAAGAAGAGCTAATCAATTTTGTTTCCTGAAACTATGTTCAGTGGGATTACAGAAGTCTAACACTTAGAGAACTGATAAGAATGTATTTGTGCACTAACCAATGCATTCACTCATGCAGAAGTTCTCTTGGCTATTCATACCTGAAACCAAACTAAACCAGTATTATCTAACTTGCCAGAAAACAGAAATAAAGCAGCATAATCCTGAAGTATAGACGGTCTCCAAATTAAGGCATGTGATGGTGGCAGAGGGCACACTTTAGAAGAACTTGTATTCTCTGTGATCTCACAAACTACAAAACTGTGAAAACAGCAAAACAAAAATTCCCCAAAGACTCCATCTTAACACAACACCAAGAGAGGAAATCTCATTCGGACTCTGATTAGGAAGTAAAATAGTTAGATCGTTTTTGATAAAGTGGTTGTAATATGCACAAAATCAGTATTAGACTACCCTATGATCTATCAAAAGCAAAAAAAGTAACACAGAATTAAATCCGTGTTTCCAGACTGCAAAGGACAGCCAAATCATGTCTTTTCTACGTTCCTTCTTGCAGTGAGACACTGTGAGTCTGCAAAGTGAGACTTGTGTCTTGTCACAGTGAGACTGCAAAGTCTTCTAGTGAACGGGAAAAGGTTGTTTCACCAGCTTCCCCAAATGGCCACAGATCATTTCTGATCTCAGCCTATAAAGTGTACAGATGGGAAGGGCGCTTATAATTTGTCTAATACGATAACCTACAACTTCAGTGCAGGTTTAGCTTCAGTAAACAACTGTGAAAGGTTGAAGTTGTGACAGTAAAATCAAAACCTGCAAATATTTGAAGGAGTTGTTCCAGTGGTTTCCTCAGCAGCTGATCTCTAACAACCGCCCTGTTGGGAACATGTGTCCATTTCACATCTCTGGAACAGTTTCCAAGTTCCCCATCCTAGGGGGCTGTATACAACTGCATCCCGACAGCACGTGGCAGTCCCGACATGACTGCTGGAGGCGCTGCTGCAGCAGTGCACAGGGACCTGGGCTGTGGGTCCAGCGAAGCCCGAACAGGCACTGCCTGGGAGCTCCCACTGCAGGGCTGCACTGCAAAGTGGGAGGGCTCCCGCTGGTGAGATGAAAGCAGAAAGTCAGGACTGACTGGTAAGACTGTGTGTTTTCAGTCTTAAAATAGACAAATGCAAATGTAAGCATGCCCAGGTCATCTCTCCTGCCATTTACCACACCGCTCACAGTGATGGCCATCACTTTCTCACAGTGATTTGTGAAACTTGGATTTTCAGGAACAAAGCTTTAGCCACCATGTTTCACAAATCTTTCTCTGTGTCTCTATGAATAAATTTCAGAAGTTAGACAAGGGTTCATAAACACAAAATCCCTTTTTCTAATCTCAACCTTGGGATAAAGAATATTTTTATCAGAAGGAGGTATCAAAAGACAAGACAATGGAGAAGTGATTAATGTTTAAGGAACTCATGGCTTTTTTGGGGAATCCAACAGTAGCAAAAGGAAATGCCATAAAGAGACACTAAATTCAATAAAACAGAAACCACTCCAAGTTTTTTTAAATCTCAGGCTAGCAATGTTTCATAAAACATGTGGTCACTCATGGACCTGCAGGTTCTCTGTGCCTCTATATCTATAACCTACACTTCAACAAAGGAAGGAGAATGGAAAACCAGATGATGAAGCCACGCACACTCAAATGAAATACTGTTCTGAGAAGTGACTCCACACAAGCAGCAGAGGTGGTTTTCTGCTGGCTCCTTGCAGGGCCTGTTTCCCCTCCATCACCAGCAGCACTGTCTGGGAGCCCGGCAGCACAGGGTGTGCTCCACAACCTGCAGCAGATGCCACGTACACCGAATGCCCTACAACCACCAAAACTGTGCTGCAGGTTAGTTTTTGTTACAGTTTCCTGGTGGCTCCAGCCCTGCAAGGCTCGAATCCTCTCTACAGAGGGCAGCCTGGCTGAAATGCAGTGATGGATGCCTAAAGATGTATTTTTCTGACACAAATCCTATGATGTGCACAGGTGGACTCCATGTGCAAAGCTAAGCACAAATCTAGTTCAGGTCTGTCCAGGATTTCAATCCTCCCTGAAGCACAACCAAGCTCACACAAGGAACTTTTCCAATGGGAAGGAGCAAACCAACAAGGAACCCAACAAAGCCTTTACGAACAGGCAGTCTGGGGCAGCTCAAGAAAGAAACACCTCTTCAGTTTCTATCTTGGGCATATTAGCAATTTCATCAGTTTCAGGACAGATCTGTCAATATTTGACATTGTTCTAACAAACTACAATTAGGAAAACACACTGAAAAAATGAAAACCCATAAAACAATTATCCACAAGTCTGTAAAGCCAATATTCCTGGGTAATCACCCAAATTTTCAAATATTTTTTATTACTCTGTGAAAATAATAATTCCTGTTCTTTTAGATTACATTTCCTGACAGTTTTAAGCAGTACAAAGAGAAATACAATTGAGAAATGGCCTCATGTAATATACACAGGAAAAAAAAAAATTTCAAGACCTTTTCCAAGCCCTACTAGAAGAGAAAATCCCACCTACACTTCAGTTAGAGTTAGAAAACTGGAAATAAAACACACAGATGAAGTATCAGGGCAATGACTAGTACAGTTACTTAACTGTGTATTTATAAATATATTTCGAAGTTGCTACTGCCAGTATAATTGAAAAATTTAAGAAGAAACACCTTAGTCTAACATATATATTTTTCTACACCAAGGAGAGCTTTTCCTTTGTAATGATGTGTGAGTGTTAGTTCACTCTTGAAATTCATCATAAATGACATGCTTCATGACATGCTTCAATTAGAAGAACCAGATAAAAACACAAGGGATTTTGTTTGTTTGGTGTGAGTATTGTCTTTTAAGAAAACACATCCAAGCCAATTAAAATTAAATAATTTACCTTGTGATATTCTACTTCTTCTCTTCTTACAACTTAGAGATAACCTTTGCCCTGAATTGAAGCAATTCAGACAACTGCAGTCTGAAGTTCCTTCTTATATACAGACACAGCAAAGTTGCCTTTTCTTCCAAAATGTCTTCTATATATGGAACCCAATGTAGTCCAAATATTGTGGCTTGAGTCATTTTTATCTCAAATGGTACTGGTATAACACTGACTCAGCCATCCAAATGGGTGTGTTCACAACCTGAAACTCCTTCACAAAAGGTCCACCCCTGTCACACTTACGCAGGATTCTCTACTGAAGCCATGAAACTGAATTATCTGATGTAACTAACGCTGTTCAGGGAAAGGAGAATTTGTGTATTCAGTGATCATCTTGCTTGGGATACTTTTACAATGCATTCCTCCACTCCATGCTCAATTCAATCCTAAGATGCTTATGCAGATACTAAACAGAACACGTGATTCATCTGTGCATCTTTATTCTTTTAAAATATCTGATAAAGACAAGGAATAGGTCATTTGGCCCTGTGGAATTTCACCAACTAACCCTTATAAACCTTGTTCCTAGAGACAGGAATAATACTGGTAAATTATCTGGTTCCAGATATATTTAATCAATATCAAGTGACATAGCTTCTCTCAATTGCGGACTTCCATCACATAAGATGGACAGACAGCAAAACCTCTGCCACCCAAGGATTTTTTTCTAGATGTACTGTCTTCACCATAAGAAAAATTCCCCCTGTGGGGGAGTGGATTTACATTTTCTACCCTTACTGAAGTCTTTGTACACATGAGAAAGCAATCACTTACACATGGGATTACCGTTTTTTTTCCAAATGCACAGGGAATATTCAACTCGTTGAGAATATAGTAGAAATATATTCAGAAAATTACCATGTAACTGCCAATCCAGAATTAATTCAAAAGTCACTGATAGCCTAGACCAGCTTCATGTTGATGCTTCACCAATCATTAGCAGCAGAACGAGTAAATATTTTAGAATACTATGGGGATATTAACTTTTATTTAACAGTGGAAATGCTGAAAGATAACCAACTAAGAATAACAGTGAGACGACAATTTCTTCATATAAAATCTGGCCTCCGCTGTATTTGCAAGGCATTTGCTCCTTCAACCACACAAGCTCTTTGTCTTACGATGCAGTCATTACAAGAAAGACTTCAAAGCACTTGGCAGCAACAAGCAGCATAGCAGCAGCTTGGACATCCCCATGGGTTCCAAGGAGAAAAAGCTTCCCTTTCAGTTTTGGGACTCACTTGTCAGTGTTTCACTAGACCCTTCCTTCTCCCTTGCTCAGCTACACTGGGTAATGGTGAAACCAGGTGGTGATTGAAACCCGTTTCTTAAATCCCATATTGTCTGACACCTGCCAGCACTCCTCCCTTCTCCCACTCATGCAAACTGGCCATGAGGTTCTGGACGCACACCCCACTGGAAGAGGGCAGCACAACCTCTGCCCAAGGTCTGTGACTCTGCAGGCATCCTTTGCCACACGCAGCAAGCACAGAGCAGCAGCGGGCACACGGCTGTGCAAGACACAGGGTAGCTACCCCACTGTGTGCCCCCTGACACCCAGACAGGGTGTCTAAGGATTCATCCCTGCAAGGCTGCCCACAGCAGTGCTGCTGTATTGCTTCCTTCAGCCTAGCCTAGAAGAGCTGCCCACATCGTTGCTCCTGCTGGCAACATCAGCCACCAAATTGCACAGCGGTTCTGGCAAACCCAGCTCATTGACTCAACAGTCACTTCAGCCATAAAAAAAATGGGAGATCCTCTGGATTTCAACTGCATGTGTATGCTGGGTTTTTTTGTTTGTAGGGATTAGAAGGGATCAAAATCCCTCCATTTCTATGTCAGATGTGCATTACACTTCTACTCAATATAAGAATTTATCAATAAATCTGTATGAGCATAATTAAAATACTCTTAAAAAGGCAGCAGTTACAATAAAGCAAGGGCCAGGAAACATGCTTTGTTCAAATGCACAAATTACAGTTTTAATCCATTATCTAAATTATTTATCTGCCCTTCTGCAGAACACAGTAGTGGGGGGTAGTCCACAGGTGGCACTAGCGACTGTTTCCCCAGGACCCCATGGAACACCAGGACAGCCGGGCTGCAATGCCTCGGGACCCCGCAGCCTCATCACCCCCTGGTTTCCAGAGGAAAATCCGGAGGGCCAGGGCAATCCCCAGCCACCGGGGCGATCCCCGGACACAACAGCGGGCCCAGGGCCCCCATTCCCAGCGCCGTGCCGGGATCGCCGTTACCGCGGCAACGGCGCGGCCGAGCCCCGCGGCCCCGTGACGCGGCAGCGCCGGCCCGGCCCGGCCCGCGGTTGCCGGGGAGACGCCCCGTCGCCACGGCGACCATCACGCTGCCCTCCCGGGCCACCAGCCTCAGCGCTAACGCGGAAAAATAATAAAAGCCACCACAGCCACCACGAGAGCCGTCAGCGTCACCGCTCAGTCCCGGTGCTGCTGCGGGCCCTGCTGCGGCTGGCTCATCACACCTTCCCCATCCAGAGGAGGGTGGGCCGGCACGGGCCATGAACCGCATTCCTGGTCCTTATTAGCATCGAGGAGAAAGCAGTTCCGCCAAACCTCAGCGCCTGCTTTCCTGCTTTGTGGATGGCAGACACAGATTATGTATCTTTGGTAACACTGGTAGTAACTGAAGGCCAGATCAAAAAACGCAAAACAAACAGAAAAACCCCACCCCATGTCTACGTCACTGAAGCAAATGAGAAAATCCAGGCTAATCCTAAACGCCACCACAGGCACCTCTCCACCACCAAGGGCTGGTGAAGCCACCTGGGCACCGGCTCACCTGGCGGACATCCCGTGGCTGCAGAGGCAACATCGGCCCTCAGCTCTCCCAGGAAAAGAATGAGCCCATCTCCTCGGAGTGAGTGAGGGAATCCTGCTTCCACCAAATGGGATAAGTAGGCACTTCAGAGCTCTCTATTTGCTTATCTGCATCTTAATTTCATGCATTCCTCTGCCAAGCAGCTACTGCAGGAAGCCTGCAGGCTCTGCTGGGGGAACTCGCTGATGCCAGCAGGGGCATGAGCAGGTAAAAGGTGTCCTGGACACTCCGAACAAGGCCAGGCCACCACCAGCGCTCCCGGGCTTTCCGCACTAGCACATTCCAAACTATATCGCTTGATTACACTTAGTGTCTGACCCGAGAATCATATGCAACACCACAGGAAAACATTTAGAGTTGTAAAATACATCTAGTTCTTACCTTTGATATGCCTGAGGAGATGTGGGAGGTGTACTGAACACATGCGAATATGGGTGATAGGGTGTCTTTTTCAAAGCCTGAATAAGATTTTGTCTATATTCTGGGTCTATACACCACAAGGACCCCTTTCCAATACTCTGCAAAGAGAAAAGAATTAAAAAAAAAAATCAAATGTTTGATCTAATGGCACAGCCTTATTTATTTAGCACTTTTTGTCAGGAAAAGCAGTGGGGTTTGGGTTTTGTGTCTGACAGAAGCGAACATAACTTGCTTGCCAGAGATTATTGCTCCATTAATAATGTATTATGACTGTATGATTTAAATCACAATTCTGAGGGGAAAAAAAAGTAAGAATGAATGTTCGGTTGCTCCTTTTTCCCTCTCTCTTGCTACTAGCTAATATGATTTAATAATATCTGGCAATTTTCCAATCACCCCATATTGGAAAAATAAGAAGCTACAGTTAACTGTTAAAAACAGAAACTTTGAAGAAAAGTATCTTGTTTTTGGAAGTGGTTTTCTTTTCCTTTTGCTGTTATACAAACAGAAACAAGGCTAAAAAGGAGGGGGTTAAACACCCTAGCAACTGTTTTAAAAATAAAAGGACTTAATCCTCCAACCCACATGACATCAATGCCATTATACTACAAGAGGAAATTAATCATCTTTTCTCCCCAGAGGGAAAAAAAATTACCCAAAACCCCCAAAACAAACCAATGAACCAAAACAAAAAAAAGCCCACGGTATAATCAGAGTATAACTATTCAAGGGTGTTGTGAAATTGTGATCAGCTAAAACAACAGTTACTGTAATTACTCTTTCTGGACACAAGGAACAACACAAGCAGTCAATCTGTAAGGCAAAGATTACACTAAAATTCAGTGTTTATTCTGCAATTACAAGCAGTGCAATTTCATTTTTTATCTCAATCCCATCAGAGGTCAGGCTGAGGATATTTTAGATTGTTTTGTGTGAGTTATCAAACAAATATGAGAACTTTGCCTCAGCTTCTATGAGGCAAATGAAAGCATACGGAATGATAGTTCAGGAGCAGTCTTGCTCTGCTTGAACATACATAAAAACAAACACCAATCCTAACTGTTGACTGGACTCCACTGGCAGGCTTTCAAGGCATTATGCTAAGACTTTTTGGTAAATGTTGATGTTCTCTGGAACAGGTGGGGGAGGCTGTGTTACTGCCTCTAGCTGCTTTTCAGTCCAGGACCATCCCTTTTCTCTGCTTCAACTCCTATCCTAGTGAGACAGAGCTCTCAGTTAACGTGTTAAAGAACACACACACATACACACAGAATCACATCAGAAGAGGGATATTACTTTCCTAAACCATATAGAAGACCAAAACCAGACACTTGTTTCCTTTTGAAAACTTGTATCTTTGCCCTACCACCTCCTAAGTGCTTCTCTGCCCCATGGACAGCTTTAAGATACACAGTGCAACATGCAAAGTGCTTACAGAGAGCAAATCTGCACTAAATTCTCCTCCCCAGAAATAAATGAAAAAGAAAAGTCTTCCCCGATGTCACTAGATGGCTGAATGTGCACCTAGAAAGTTTCCAGCACCATGTGAGACTTGAAAGAAAAGGAGAGCAGCCAGCACAACCCACAGGAGCTGTGTCAGTTTTCTGTCAGAAAGAAGCACGGCTGCATGCTGCTCTGGTGGAACAGGAGCATGGGGTCAAGACTCTCCAGGATGGCTTCCAGGGTTCAAGCCCATCCATCCTTTCATTGCCCAAAGGTGCCCTACCAGAAGGCCACAGAAGAGTCTAAGGGGGAGACATCTTCCAGCTCTTGAAGTTGAAGCAAGGCCCTAATATGGCCAAAAAGCCCAAGACTCAAGGGACTAGAGAGACAGCAAGCAAGACTCTTCGGCTCTCATCTCAGTAAAGCACTACAGCCAGTGACTGAGAGATCCAGAGCTGCTGTTAGCTGTGGAAGCTGTGCACCACACCTCCCAAACCAGCTTCCAATAAGGAGGCTGTTACACTTAGCCCTCTTAAATATGGACCAATGAGCCAGACACATGATAAGCCCAGTATGTGATTTTTAGGCAAAGGACAGAGTCAAAAATAGAATCCAAACATCCCAAATTCCACTTCCGTGCTCTATCCAAGACCCAGACTAAGAACATAAGATTTCCTTTTAAGCAAGCAATAAGCAAAACTAGGAACATTTTTCAGGACAAAACCTTTGCTGGATTCCTTACTTCTTACAGCATGGGATAAGCCTATAAAAAAAGCTACACTTAAATACCATCTACCTTATTTGTACTTACTGGAACATCATATATTGTTTTCAAACTTCTCTGGTTTTTTTCATTTAGTTCCAAGACAGACTTTTCATCTGCCTGGAAGAGATTACTCCTCAAAACCCATCAGTTAGTTTAACCTGAGGGCCTTACAATATGCAGTCACTACTAAAGAGTGACTTCAAAACCTTTCGTTACTGTTAAGATAAATTTGTGTGGCTTGCCCATACTCTTGCAAAAGCCAAAAATAATCTCACTGAAAAACAGGAACTCTCACAAAAAATATTGAGAAGTACACTCCTCGTTAAAAAAAACCCAAAAAAAAAAAACCACTGGGAAGGCAGATTTGCTATATTTTCACTGCAACGGAGCTGACTTATAATTTACCAGCAAAAACAAATGTAATTTAAGGCAAAGCTCGCCAACTTTGCAAAGTTCTCTTTTAAGACAGTTATTTTTGTTTTTCCACAATCACATAACAGAGCATGAATAAAAAGGAAAACTGAAGTGACATCTGGTTAAGAAACCTTCTTGACTGTTGGGAGGTGTGAAGAGCTTCGTTAACTGTCTGTTCAGATGTGTCATTAGTCTTCCCATATACAGAGCAATCACGGAAAAGGAAATCATTGGAGCTCAGACCCGTCGGGTTAGTGATTAATTTCCATCTTATGACACTTGGCGTGCTGCTTCACTGCCTCCTCCATGCCAAAAGTCAATAGTGACTGCAATCAAAAACCAGCAAGGAAGGGTCAAAAAAAAAAAGAGTCTCTGGATCACATTTGTCTCCCAGGCAACAAGTGACTGAGGAGTGGATAACAGCCCCCCTGATCTCCTCAGCACTTGGAGTGCTTTCAGACCTCCCGACACGCCACCTCCTCCCAGGGCCTGGCAAAGCTACCTCCTTCCTGCCAAACACAGGTTACAGCTTCTGCATTGATTCCTGGTTAAGGTGATTAAAAAAATGGGGAATGTCATTACAAGTCCTCTTCATGTGGTCAAAGAATAAACTATAGTTGAGGGTAAACTGCTTCAGAGGTGCTAATGGGGAGAGAGAGAAACATACAGTTACCTCATGGAAGTTTATAACTGAATACTTTATTCAAACAAAAAAATCCTGATTATCTTTTATATGGAGAAATTGGTACTCCTTTTTACGTCAATATATATGTAGGTTGTGCACAACATTGTGTACGAACTCCCAATTTATTAATAAATTTGCTCTCTCATATCTCAAATATCCAATTACGATTCCCTCCCAGCCACTACAGTCAGTGCATTGCCACAGAAAGGTATCATTGCCACAGAAAGGTATCATTGCCACATAATGCACTCAGCATTCACTTGTTTTTTGTTCCAATGGATTGCGTATAAAAGGTTTTAAATACTACTTTACACAACTTACTAGTATTATGTTTGGTCATTTTTTAATAGAATTGAAAAAAGACTGACATTTTAAAATAATTAAAATGCTTCTTGTCAGCTCTTTCAGTTGTTATAGTTGTAATTAATAGCACTATCCACTAGTAAAACTTCTCATTATAAAGATTTTGCCTGCATATACCTTACAACTAACTGCCTGTCCTCACATACCAGCTACTGTCTGCCCAAAGCTCAACTAAAAGAATTGTGTGTTGAGCTCTTTCCGAGACCAGTGGCTGGAAAAAAATACACAATCCATTGTATTGGGTTTGCATGGCCAGATTTTGGTACTGCAGGGGCTACATCCATCTATATAAAAATTCCAAATAATGTTTATTTGAAGAAAGAATTTTGTTCTCTAGTTATTTTAGCACAGACTTGAAAGGTGTTAGGAATGCAACTATTTTCACAGCTTTCTTTTCACTGCCATAAAAACAAGTCTGGCCAAAGCAAAGCTTTGGGAAGAGAGCGGAAACAGAAACCACAAAACATGGGCTCAGGGAGATGTTGGCATTTCCAAATTTTCCCTTCTGAAGATCTGGTAACATGTTCACTTTGAATCTGCACCTGGGAGGAGCAGCTCCAGGCACCCATATCTCTCGCAGCAGCAGCATCGTCACCAAGACGGTTCCCAAGGGAACAGAACCTAAGGGAAATCTGCCAAAAGGGAGATTTTTTTTCCTCTGTGATGCCTTGCATGTGCCTGGGCCTTCTTCCATAAGCCCATTTCAGTCATTTTCCTCAAAGAAAACTGTTTTTCTCACACAGTTTGATGTAATTTACACTCATTAAGCTGGCTCACATGAAGGGTGTGACAAGCATCCAGAGAGCTGTGGCAAAGCAGAGGATGGATGTAAGGAGCCAGGGAAGGGAATAGGAGCTCTCCCCTTCTGCAGCAGGAGCCTTGGTGACACCCTGATGCACCTCATGAAACAGCACACTGAAAAAGGAAAACCAGGACTCTGGCTGGACACAAAGCAGCTTGTAAGACAAATGGCAAAACGGGTGTGGCATAGAGCAGGGGTACAGGGGAGAGCTGGGGTGAGCTGGGCAGCAAGGCTGGCAGACAGCCCTGAGGGAAAGGCCAGGCTGTGCATGGGAAACCAGAGACACTGAGAGGCTGGCCACCAACACAGGTGCCTGGAGGCTGGGAGGAGAGAAACCAAAACAAGACACCTACGAGTGACTCCAGCGCTCTCCTCAGGCACCTAAGCTATGCCAGCAAGCTGAGAATTTCAAAAAACAATTTTAAAACAGCTCTGAGTTAAGGACCTTGCTACTCCCAAACAACAGCTGCCCACTGAGTAGATCTGTACTTTACTTCTCCACTATCAAATCAGGAGGGGATGAGTGGCCGTGGCTAGGCTTTCTTGAACCAAAATGATCAGCAGTATGAATCAGGCAGCTACACAGACTGAAGGGGTGCAGATGTACACCATCTGAGAAGTATGTCACGTTGGCTTCAGTAACCATAAAAGGAAAGAGAAAAAGCAGAAATCTCCTATTACTCAAAAAAGGGCATTTCCAACTAACATCTGCAGCCTCAAGCTATCAAATACCGAAATCACATCACTGTGACATCTGTCCCTGCCTAACTCTGTGTAGGTCGTTGCAGTCGTTAACACAGGACCTGTGAATATCATTAAGGACATCTTCTTCAGTGATTAGGAACCTTTTGTTGTCAGTAATTCACCATCAAAAGGTTTTCTCTCTGGATGAAACCTACCGTTGTTATAACAGGTGATCTCTTTGCAAGTAATAGTGGAGAGATTACTGGGTATTAAAGGTTCTTACTTTAAAGAAATATTTATCCTGAGCTCATTGTGTCCAGTTATGCTGCAACAGCAGGCTTGAAGCAAACCTCCAACACAGATTTGCCACCAAGCTTATCCATGGGAATGCCCAACAGCTTCTACAGGTCCAAGTTTTCAATATGAGCACAGAAGGATTTCTACAGGATCAAAAATAATTGTGTGATAGAACTATGCATGTCACCACAAAATTTAGAACAACAGTTTGAGTAACTACATCCAGGACCAGAACCTGAAAAACGTAATTGTTTTAGACCAGAAGCACATTTCTCAATTTCTATGACTGCACCACATCTAATGAAACAGCACAAAGCCATCAGCCACCTTGCTGACACTGCTGTCACTGTTGACTGCTCACACCTGTGCAGGAAGCCTCTGGGGGTGGTGAGAGCACACCCAAGGCTGTCAGGCAGCAAGGACCTGCAAAAGCACCCAAGAGAACAAGGCATGATGGAAGAGCCTATCCACAAAAAGAGCAGGGTACTAGGGTACTTCACTCACCACCTGACACTGCAGTAACCCAGAAGACAGAGCAATACTGGAAACCAATTAAAACAAGTTTCTGTTTGGCTCCCAGGAACAGCAAACTATTATCAAGAATTCCTCCTAAATACAAATTCCCCTTTTCTCACCCTATGAAAAAATATATTTAACAAGAAAACTGAGGTATTTTCATGAGGAAATGGAGAAGCAGAAAGAAGGCAAGTAAAATACTGTCCAAATTGCACATCATGACACCCTGTCTTCAGCTCTGAAGTGCACCAAGAGGAACACAATAATCACTCCAAAATCCACCTCAGGAGGGAATGACTTGCTAAAATAACTTTCCTGTACTAAGCAAAGAAACCTTCCAACTGACTTCAAAGCCATCCCACAATACAGCACAGACTACACATACTTCACTAAATATGCCTCTACTCTTGAAGGTTTGAAAGCGTTGTGCTTGCACTATGGGAAAGAAGTGGTTCATGATTGCAAAATTCACCAAGACTAGAAAATGCAAGCCTGTTGTGACCACTGATGCTGTGCTGAATCAGCACTACGACAGCAAGTGCAGAGATGGTTTTCAACATCCAAGGAGAGAGAACCTGTGCAACTCGGAACACTGCTCAAAGGCCAGCTCTCTATGCCATTCCCTTGCAGACAGTGCTGACAAGAACACGCCTTACTTTTTTAGTTCAACTACCCATCCCTCATGTTAGTATCATACTCCTCCAAATGAAGGGTATCACTGCTAAAGTACAACCAACTCAGAATTGTAGCTCCCTCATTTACATGAGGCAGAATTAGCATACTAGTATCAAAACTTGGAAAATACATTACATAACAAATTTTAAACTATTTGTCTGGCAAGTGCTCAGGAAGATTTAAGATTAGATGCCAAAGCTGGTCTGCTGGTCTGTTTAAAACTCTATTGCTTATCTGTACTCATTGGTATTTCAAGTTATCAAGAAAGTCAAAATGTTGCTTGCTCTGCTCTCCTACAAAGATTCTCCACTTCTAAGAAGTTTTTTATGGGTGGTCACAGATAATAGTAAAATTTTATCCTCTATAACAGCTTGCTTATATCTTGCATATGAGTCTGGTGGGTTCTCTAGTTACTCCTTTTTTTAAACAATTGAACTTATTTGCAAAAACACACGAATAAAGCACTGAATCATCTGAGGTCAGCTAGTTTTTTTTTCTGGGTTATTTTTCGTTTGGTTTGGTTTTTGGGCTTTTGTTGTTTTGTTTTTTTTAATTAAGAAGCACAACAGCTAAGGAATTCTTAAAGAAAGAAAAACAAAGCCACTGCTAGTGATTTCTATTATTACAAAACACATTCCTCAGATTCACTGCAATCTTACATAAAAATTACAAGTAACTATTCATGCAGTTCAAGGGCAGATTTTCTTCATTCTCTTTTAACATTTTTAGCGCAGACCAGTGAAATTCTCTACATCCAGCTTTAAAGAATTACACTAGACCACTGCATTTTAATGACAGTTACAACTGCTTACTAATAGTTTAATTTTCAAAGAAGTCCCCCAACCTATGAACTTAAAAGAGCTAGAAATTTTCCCTGCTCTTCCAAGAAAAGTTTGGCAATGTCAGGTGACAGCTTGACACTGAAGTAAATCTGAAGTAGCATCTGTATGCAGCATAACAAAACCCTCACAAACACTTCTGCATGTTTCAACCTTTTTTCAGTAAAGCAGCAGTCACAGCTCAGCTCAAGCACAAAAGTGAAGAAGCATGACGAGAAGAGAATAGCTAAAACACAATTACATGACCATAAACATATGCTCATCTAATGCATGAAAAGAAAGTTTCGATGCGAAAGGTTGCTGGAGTACAGTGTTCAACCCAAGTAAACCAGCTGCATCAAAAAATCATCAGCATTTCTCAAGAAAACAAAAGGCTGGGACTTTTTAAATCTTATTTTGCTCCAAGTAAAAACATCCATTACTTCAAATCAGGCAAGTCCAACTCTTTGTTTTCACATTCATTTCTTGGTATTTTAGATCACTTGCTTAGTGAGCTACCCCAAACACCAATCCAGCCATTAACCTTCTATTCCCCGATTTGACTTCATGAAAGTGGCCTGGTTCTTCTCCAGGTGATGCAGCCACATGAATCACCACCTCCATGTCTCTGCTGCTCTTCCAGTCACAAAATGGACACCGTCTTCTGACTGGAGAGGCTGGGTGGGTATATTACTTCCCTGAGAATGGAAGTATGGTTAGAGAGGAAAAGGACTACTTTGTCTCAAAATGAAATAAAACAAAAAGGAAGCCAAGCATACAAATACACAATGATAGAGTAATAAAGAGGCCAGATCAGCACTGAGAAATAACAGATGAGAAAAGGAAAGGACATGGTATTCCATAGTCAAAAAAACTCAACCTGTTTCAGAGGCAGGATGCAGCACAACATCCTGCAACACAAGAAAGTTCTACCAAAACACACACTGTCCAGTAGTCTTCTAGTATTAAAGGAGTTCAAGTCTCATCAGCACAAGACATATCAGAAGTTTTCTCTGTACCTCCAGGCTTGTATGTGCTATCAGAGTGAAAGGCCCTGCCCTCTGCAGCAGTGCCTTCTGAGGCTGCCCACCCCCCCCACACACCTGCAGAGAGAGCCCCATTAGTAGCATCACAGGCACAGGTAAAGCAAAGAAACAGCAGGCATGGGACTGACTGCTTTTGGGTTTTACACAAATGGAGGCATTCATGAGCTTTTAAGCAATTTTTTCACCTCAGCACTTTCCCTCACGTGTACAGTGAAGTTAGGAACTTCTTCTAGTGCATGACCTACACACCCATCAAGTCTGAGCTGCAGCCAAGGCTGCCAACCCAAAGCATGTCTCCAGAGTCCAGATCCTGATCCAACAAGGGGCACTTCAACACCAGGTCTGGAATGATTCTCTACCATTATTTCAGTCATGGTGACCCGCTGCCCATGGGCACAGCTGGTCCAATGCTCCCCCAGCACGTGTCCATTAGTACAGGTAAGCTCACACAAAATGACTGCTAACAGCCAGCAGTGATCTCCTACACCACATTAGCTTCCCACTGCTCTCATCATAAAACAATTCCTCCAACAGGCTCAGGAGGTGTTGCATTACGTCGCCCAACCCCAATAGTCATATCTAGCTTGTTAGATATCTCCTTGTTGAGTTTATATGCAAACCACCCTATAAAGCTATTAGGCTGCCACACGGAAACCCTGCAAGCAGCTGAAGCAAGCAGTGTCATTAACCACCCTTAAGCCACACCTGCCTCCTATATAAAGCTGATGTTGTTTCATGCCACTACCTAGCAATCCCAGATGCTGCCCAAAGTCTCCCCAGGCTAGGCAAAGTACAGGTGCTGAAGAAGAGGGGCTGAGACACTGCAAGGGAGGAACGAAGTGAAAGATCAAAGAGACGCAGGGAGACTGGGCTGGGAAAGCAGGAGAGCCCAGAAGACAAGCCTGTCATCATGACGGGCCATCACAAGCATACTTGAGGGAGATTAGGCAGCAAGTAGCATTAATAATGCTGTTTCAGCCTATAGAATTTCTGTGTATACATGGAAAGTGTAATTACCCCTACACTTTTGAAATGAAAATTGAGAAGACACAGAAACAAAAGAATAAAAAAATAAGTCCTCAAGGTCACCTATAAAATCCATGGCAGAAAGGAAAGAAACCCCTCCAGACCAATAGTCCATTTAGTGGGGTGCGCTAATTTCATACCAGAGGCGCATTCATTTAAATACCCACTGGTTATCCATGCCCTTCATATTATCTACATTATCTACAATTGGAAAAGACATAAATTGCCTTTTCTTACAAATGTATAGTTACATTATATATGAAAACCTAGGGACAATTTTAAAACACAACCCTTCACAGAACAGATATTAAAAAAATTATTCAACACTTATATCTGTGCTAAAGGTTTACAGGTCACTTTTTGCCTACTGCTGTATTAATACCAAAACAAGCTAGAGAGTGAATTTCCAGGGGAAGGGGTTAACAGCTAGCAGAAATGTGTAGGAGGGAGTAGGTTGTACTAAATCCATTATCTGTAACAAATAAAAATAGAAATAAGGAAGACCTGACAAAAACTAATGGATTTGCACCATTTCCCTCATAACTGTTTATTTAATGTACAGTTTTTCCTTACTTAGTGTTTAATATTGTTTTGCACAATGTATTGAGGAGAAAAACCAGGCACTTTGATAAATGGTTTGAGAGGTTCCCTGGATGTGGGGTTCCCAAGTGCTCCCGGCTCTTTACAGAAACAAAGCTGTGCTCCATCCCAAGCCCCGTGCAGCAGCCTCAACAGGTCCCTGTCACCTCCAGCAGGCACACACTGAAGAATAGCCATCCTCCTGCAACAGAGACCTCAGTGCTACCCACATCCATCAACACACACATTACTTCAGCTACTTACATACACATTCTACTCCGCTTGTGTCCCATTTCTACGCTAGGTTCAGAGATACTTATTTTTTACTATCTTCCTCTTTCCTCCTCCTCCTTCTCACGGCTGAATGAAATTCCAGAGAGCAAAACACCTCCCCATGCTGCAAACATCCTCCAAAATGAAGCAACTCATGACTGCAGTGAAATTTTCATCTCGTTCACACAGCCCAAATCAGCACAAACTCGCCAGGGCAGGGCCTGGCTTCAGGAGCCTCAACAGCCCAAATGTCACAACCTGAAACTTCATGGACTCAAAGAAATCTGTGATTTCACTATGACTTGGTATTTTTGCAAGCAGCCTACACAAATCCTCCTTCCACCCTAACACTAGGTACTACCACAAGCCGCTGGAGAAATACCTCCTAAATTAAACAGTAAGATCAACGGCTCTGCAATGAAGACAAACAGGGAAAGACCAGTATAGCTCTAGGAGCAAAAGAGCCTCCTGTGGGGAGGTTGAAATCCAGCAGCTACAGTACACACACCCCCTCTTAGACACTGGGCACCCTGGTGGTACTAGAACTTAGAACTGCAGTGCCTATGGGACAGGACTTTCCTCACCTAGTGGGAATTGGCGTCTCAGTTTTACTACACAAACCAAGCAAGAAATCTCACCTGAGCAGCACACCACTGAAACCTACATGGCCAGAGAGCAGAAAGCCCTCACTGGGACCATCTGCAGAGTCAGAGCACTATCACCTATGGCAATCACCTCTTCCTGTTTTTTCTGGAGAGCCGGCCATAAAAGCCTTCCTGGGAGAGTCAAAAACACAGCACAATTGCACCAGAGCCTTCCAACACAGGGAAGTTCCAATCTCAAGATGGCAGGGGAATTATATATGCAAGCAGAGACAGGGAGCAGGCTGCTAAACCACCTACCTGTCTCCATTAAATGCCATGTCACAGGTCACTACAGGCACCCTCTCTCACAGTCCCAGCTTTACCTTTGGTCTCCTCTGGCAGCAGTGCGTGAGTGCACAAAGCTTCTTCCCACATCAGCTCCAACCTGTGGACGGCTGGAGATAGCCAGGGCCATGGCATTACCATAAGCACAAACAGGAGACACTGTGGCATGTTAACATGTGGGTTAAACACAGCGTTTCCACCCTGGCAGCAAGCACAGTCCTCTCACCCTCCCTGAAAGTGCAGGCCACCAGCCCCCTCTGTGCCACAGCTGGGGAACCTGCACCCAGCCCCAGGAGATGAGCAGCCTACCATGAAGCCAGGGAGGGAGAAACAGGTGAGAAGTGTCCTTCTCAGCAGAAGCATGCAGTGGCAGGGGGTGAAAGAAAGCTACATTGTCAGGTCTTGTACAAATCATCCTCAAGGTGAAGTAAGCTAAAAAGAACAATGCAGGAACTTTTCATCATGGGAGACATTAATTCAGACACATTTTCTCCCACTTTTATTTTAAGTCTACTGCAGAAGTAAAGGCTTGTAAAAAGAGCAAGAAGATGAACCTGCTTAGTCTTGAAAGTTTAATTCACAGTAAGCTTCATTAAAACTGTAAGAAGACTCCCTTTAATATTTATCTCCACACAGCCATCTCAAAAATAGACTTGACAACTATAGGATTTTTTTTGTCTTGGGTTTTTTAGGTGACTGCATTTTTGCAAGTATGGCTACACAGGATGCAACTGGTAAAATACTGAAGGTGCCAGACACAACAAAGCTTGTCACGGTAAACTTCTGCAGCACGAGCCACTGAATCAAGTGTACTTTAGAGTGGATAATCAGCTTCCCTGAACACCTCCATCAGTAAAACAGATTTGAAATTGTGCAGATAGTTTATTATTAAACACAGCAAAGTGATTACATTAGAGAAATAATATCTGAACTCACTGGTGTGCAAAAAAAGGAATATTTAAATCTACAATTTTTCCAAGGAAGCTAGCAAGTCCCTAATCAAAACCTACATCTTGGCAAGAATAGAATTCACAGGTTTATTCATGTTATTTCCTGGGCAGACTAGTTCTACATTAGCAGAGCATTAATCAAAGTCTAAATACTTAACCAAATCCTGACTCAATATAAATTATTCCTCTGTTTAAAAGTCTACCTCATTTTTCCAGATGCCATTCCAAATCCCACAATGATTTTGCTATCTCATAGAAACAGCAAAGAAAAAGTGAGTTCCCTCAAATTCACAGGAGAGAATCAAAAGGCATATGAGAGAAGCAGCAGCAGAGAGCCAGGCAGCAGCAGAGAGCCAGCCTGCAAACTCACTGAAACAGACCCAGTAGAAATACAAATGTCCCTCTTCAGGGGGCTCTAAGCTGGTAGCAAACAGGATGTGAGCATCAGTCACCATGTGCAGATAAGAGGTTATTCAGAATAGCAAGCTCAGGCACAGACCGGGTCCTTTACCCGGTAAGGAAAGAGTGGGAGGAAGGAGGGGGTAAAAAACAACTTTCAACCTACACAACACAGCCCTGCCTATTTGGGTTTTCCCTGGCTTCTTTTTAACTGAATTATCGCACAAGCAATCATTTCTCATTTTCAGCATGCTGTTCACAGGACGCCCCCATGAAATAGGAAGCCTGTGTGTGTTTGTAGTGTACTGAAAGAAGAAATGACAGGCTCCTCAGGAAAATGAGACACTGGACAACCTCAGCAGCACCAGCAGCCCTGAGAAGAGGACTGGGGAACTTGCTGAAAGACACACCATCTACAGAAAGAAGGATTGAGGCTTAGCTTGAACAGAACAAAGAAAGAAACAGAGTTTGGAGTAGGGAAGGAGAAAAGAAACTGGATAGAGTCTAGAAACTTCTGAAAAAAGCTGTGCCAACTTCTACATGGGGCTAAGTCACCATCTTCACCCTCCCACTCCTCGGTGTTTACTCGGAAGCTATTACTCATTCTGACCATTGCATACAAAAACACTGCTGATCAATATTGCACAAGAGTGATAAGTGATCAGTGATTAAAGATCAGTGTATGAATTTATCTGACTTAACATGCCTGGAGTGGAAGGAAACAGGGAAAAACAACTTCTGAGCAGACTCCAGTGATGAAAATCGACAACTCGCCCAACATCAGATGATGATGTAAGGAGTTCAGAAGTAATAAGGAAGAGAAGACGTATGATGTTCTCAGAAAGTTAAAAAGTTGTTTTCCTCCAAATTATTCATGATCAGATATGCCTTTGAACAGATCTACCATCTAAAGGAAAAGAGAATCTCATTTAGGGATGCCAAAGCAAGGCTATTTTGATGACATAGGTGTCATACAACCAGGCCTGCTGTGACCTGAGTCACTGCTCCAGGTCTCCTCTGATCTTTTTCTTGATCGGCTTCACACAGGAAGCCTTCATATCTGACACACCAAAAATAGCACATGGTTTACAAATGAAAATCCTGCTTCAAAAAAAGGCTGCAACTTTTCTTCTTTTTCAAAATGCAAATGCTCTTTCAGTACTGTGCAACAAGGACTGAAAGCACTTGTCCCTGCATCCCTCAGATGCTTATGGTCAGTTAGAGATGATGCAGGTAGGNACCACAAAACCAGCAATTGGAATTGAATAGCTGAAAGCTAAAAGCAACCAAAAATAACTTACAAACACTCTACAGAGAAAAATATATAGCTAGAAAATGAAGTCCAAACTGCTGAAGGCCCTATCCAAAGGTGGAACAAAAAGGAATGGACGCCTTATACTGACTCCATTCATCCTACCGATACTGAAACACTTAAACAGCAGTCATCTCACCTTTCAGAGTTGCATAATGTATCAAACCCTGCTGAAAACCAGTAACCAGCCTTTGAGGATGCTGGTGGTATAAAAACTCCCCATTGCTTGCCCCTCTAAGAGCAAGCCAGTTACACCAGCTCCAAAGCAACAGCCCATAAAAAGGGCTGGCTGCTCCAAAGGGTCCTTCTCTCTTCATAGTTGCACCCACAATATGACCACAAATGCTGACATCTGCAGTGTATGGTGAAGGACTTCCATAATTACTTTTCTTGCAAAAGACTTTCTCAGGCAATACTAAACACATCACTAACAGAAGAGTTTGAAAGAAACTTGACAGATTATAGCTTTATTGCAATCTCCAGAATCTGGCTTTAATGTTGCTGATTCATAGCATTTTTAGCATGTTGGTACTCTAGAGGTTTCTATTAGAAAGTCATGAGATGGTGCAAAATCATGGGGAGGGGGGAAGGAGGGGCAAACCAAAAAACCTTTCCAGCTGTCTTTGCTTCTATAAAAGAGCATGTAAAAGTTCTTAAAGGCTCTAAAATAAGGCACACAGCTCCTCCCTTCATTGTTTTAAATGACAACGTGATTTTTAAGCTGATTTCATAACTTTTAAGATACAAATGTCTATAGAAATAGCCTCCACACCACTCTTATCATATCCATTCATATTATTACACAAACACACCCTTAGATGCTAACATTACTTGGTCTAACTTAAAAGCCGTGCAATACAAACTGAAAATTTATTTGAGCAATTGCAAAAATTCCCTTCCTTTCCAAACAAAAGCATGTCTTGGTACACAGTGCAAGAAGTCCAAAGCTACACATGGTATGGACTGAAAAGCTGTTTAAACCACTCTAGAACTGTTTTAATTTTTCACCTGGTGCCAAACAAGAGGAATCAACAGATAGTCAAAACACAAAAAAAGGCAAGTTCACTGATGAAGCAAATTCTTCCCCTTTTAAATGGGTGTCTAAATTAAAGATTCAAAATGCCAATCCAACAAATTTGCAAACTCTGTTTTATAAATAGCAAGGGGAATAAATATATGATGATGTGGCACACAAGTGGATAACTCTACCATAATTAAGACACGGACTCTTGGCCCATCAGACCAAGCCAGCCGAATGCATTTTCGGCATACTAGATACTACTGGAGGGTGAGTGCAACTTGAGTACTGGTGAAAGAGCAGAAGGTTAAGAGCAAAAGTGGTTAGATCATAAGCATATTTACTTTGAAACTAAAATAATGCAAGTATTTTAGCTGGTGGGAGGAAGACATTTCCATTAGTCACAGAAGAAAAGGATGAAAAAGTAAAACCTTTCCTACAATTTCATTGCTAAAAATTAAAATCAAAGCTTTCTAAATGGAAACTTTATTCTTTTTTCAAACAAGAATGACTGAAAACCTTTTCTCTTAATGGAAAGGGTCATAATTACATTTCTGTTTTCCCAAATTCAAAATTAGTCAGCTCTAAAACCTAACAGCAAATGACACATCAAAGCAGACTTGCTAAGCCAAGAACAAGGAATTTCATTCCTCTGAACAAATGCAGCACTGACCAAGAGGAAGTGAAATATTACAGGTGTTTTAGCAGAACCTGAAACAACAAAAAATTAGACAAAGTGGAGGTGTTTTATTAAATTTTAAATGCTGATTTGTTTTTGAAAAAACAAGAGAGAGAGTTCAGGTTAGTTAAGACTCTTAATTTAGTCATCTGTTTAGACTAACTGGCAACCAGTTGTGGCAACACATCTTTCCCAAGGAAACTTGGCAGAGATTAGTCAGGTGGTTAGAACATAGTACTAATAATGCCAGGGTTGCAGGTTTGATCCCTGTCTGGGCCATTTACTTAAGCGCTGGGCTTAAAGATACTTGTGCATCCCTTCCAACACAGAATATTCTGTGATTCAAGAGGTACTACTATGACAGCATCTTGGTTTCCTGGCACAGAGATACAAGCAGACAGAAAGCTCTATCTGACAACCCAATTTTTGCTCCCATTTTACTTTAAAAGTGTTTGGATGATCTAAAAAACAGTGTGACTCTGTAATGCTTTTTATATACAAAAAGTATTTATATACACACACATATATACAGATAGAGTAAAAAAAAATTAGGCAAAAAAGGGATACATCACGAACAATAAAATTGTATTTGCCTCAAGAGCTAGGAGCTAGCACTGCACTGAATCTCCCGTGCAATTTGTCTCTATGATAGCTTCTTTCCTCTTTTTCTGCCATGCAGCCAGAAGTCTAGAAAGTACTACATATCAATATAAAATTGTAACTCAAACCTACACTCTTTTACAAAAGCAATGTCTGTATATTTAACCCTGAGCATTAAAGGGGAAAACTTTCATCAGTATAGAAGGGTAAGAGAGAGACAACACAAATAAATTAGTGTAATGAGCAATTACATAAAAATAAATGCATTACATTAATTGCCAAAACAGGAAAAAACATATTGGACAAGTTCATCCTACTGCTTCAAAGCAAACCATGCAGCATGGCAAATGCCAGCATTTGTCTAATTCTCAGCTATCTCAGCCACATCCTGACTCCCCAACTTCCTATCTCTCCTGGCTGATGATTGAAAACCTGCACTTTCCATGCAAACCATGCATTCCTTCTCACTTCAGCTATGCCAGAAAGGCAGCAAACTACTTACACCATTACATCAGAAAAAGGTTCCTCACCCAGGGGGTGGCTGGGCGCTGGAACAGGCTCCCCAGGGAAGTGCTCACAGCACCAGCCTGAAGAGCTCAAGAAGTGTCTGGACAATACTCTCAATCACACTGTAATTCTTGGGGTGTCCTGTGCAGGGTCAGGAGCTGGACTCAGTGACCCCTTCTAACTCAGGATGCTCCATGATTCTATGGTTCTATTAATGTGCAGCCCCTTAGTCCTCAAGTACTTCAGGAAAGGTGGAATTATCATTATTTCCAGTTAAAATTATTTATAAATACATTAATAACATTAATATTTTGCAAGCATATTGCAAAATATTAAAATATTTTAGTATTTTTAATTCCCTCAGAACTAAGTATCTTTTGACCAACAACAGTCTCCTAAAGCCTAAGTATAATTGTAGCTCCACATACACCAGCAGCACGCAGTTCCTAAACCTGTCAAACATTCCCTCCAAAAGCCTTGAAAGTGCTCCCAGGAGCAGTGATGATCTCTGGAAGTGCAGTGATTCCATGTTTTACCGGGGCTTGAGAAGGCTGCATGGAACCAGGCACTGAAAACAGTGGTGCTGAGGAGAATCCTTCAAATACAGCTTTTCCTGCACAGCAAGGACTTTAGTCCTAAAGCTGAAGATCTTGTTCTTGCAAGGTCTATTTAGTTCTTCTCGACTGTTTAAAGAGATCTAATTGCAAAAGTGCTACATTTATTACATTCTGAACCACTAAACCTTAACAGTGATGTTTAACATCCCTCCTGCTAATGTAAAACTAAAACATTTCATGAATGATTTCCTTATTTTTACTGAAGCATGCAGAACCTACAAGATGCGTGTTCCCATTCTTCCCACTAAAGGGTGAGGAAAAGAGATAAAAGTAAATGAAAGCTTGAGATAAGGTAAGCCAGGAACTAACCCTAGTCTTGCATTAACCCCCACAGCCCCTGCAAGTTGCACTGTAGACACTTTTTTTCAACCATAAACTCAGAAATACATTCATAATAGTTGCTTTACCTCAGTGAGGACCTTCCCACAAGTAGACAGCTGTGGGATCTCATAAACATAGCTCTGGAGTACAGGCTATTCTTCTGCTCAAAGCTTGAATGAGTGTGAATTCACCATTCAACTAGATTCTCTTATGCAAAACTCCATCAATAAGTTTCTGTTCCATGTACTGCCACAGACAATTCTCCATGCCATTGAGACTTCCCTGTACAGAAGCCTGTTCACTCCTCTGCTTACCAACAGTCGTCTTTCAGCAAGTTACACTCGTGCTTCAAAATCCTGAGAGCTCTCAGCCAGTGGTAAATTGCTACTCCTCACTGCTGCAATGAAATATAGCAATTCAGCATGCCGTGGATAGTGTTTTGGTATCTTAAGTCACTGGCTAAGGGCAGCAATTTGGTTTCTTTTCTATTGCACCAAGGGAAAACCCACTCACATTTAAGATACTTAGAGTGAGTCCTCCCACAAATTCCTACACTAGTTCCCAGGACAATTTTTCCACAGGAGCACAAATAAAATGGGAACAACTAAACAGAAATAAATTAACTTAATTTCTTAATTAATTAATTAAGAAATAAATTAATAAAATTAATTAAAACATACTGTCTCCAAAATTATTATCATGGATAACTAATCAGGATCCAGAGGCATCATTTATAACCACAACAGCTACTTTCCACAGCTCTCAGTCCCAATTCTGTTGTTGATACTCAAGAGAAAATCAAAAGCACCTTTTCTGAAGTCAGGAGTCCAAACCGCTGGGAGAACAGAAAAAAACCAAGCAATGTTTCAGGCTAAGAAGGGCCAACAACGACCCACAAAAAATTCAGGAGGAAAAAAAGTTGTATGCCAAAGCAGGAAGGCTACTCCCTTTCTTTCCCTCCCCCATTGCTTATCTTACTCTATCACTGATGAGTTTGACACCACTTACAGCTACAAGAAATTCAGGACTCTTTAAAAGCCAGTTTTGCGGCCAGCATGTAGATAAACTTTGTCAGCATCGACTCTTATAAATGTGCTTACTATCCAGAAAGGATAACCACTGTTTTACTGCCATTGCAACAAATGGCCAGACACAGCAGTGATGATGAGTATGTGTGGGTGCACTATCCCAACTACCAAAGAACTCAGCAGCTCCAGCCACCTGATCACTGAGATCCAAAGGCTGCAGGCTAAGAGGAATCATGGATACGATGGCATGGCAGAGCCAAAGTATTCTACACTCTCTTGTGTAATTAAAGGTAAGAATTGCTGTGAGCTTCAGCCCTGCATGCTGATTTTGCCCTAAGTGAAAATATCTCGGGAAGCTCTTGCTAAAAGCAGTACACCTGAGGAAGGTGTTTCTTGCCCCCATCTACGAGGCCAGCTAGTCCCAGGGCAGCCAGACTGCTGAAACCATCCACAGGGCCACTCTTCAACAGCAACATGCCTGGTCCTCCAGAGTATCTGCTTTTGTCCACACCATTAAAGAAAGCATATATTACTTCTGCGCCTGAATTTTTCCAAGCCAGAGAAAAGACACACAGGAATTAAGTCAAAAAAACTAAACTACAAGACTGAAAAAATCATCCGAGCGCATATTCCAGATTCGCTTTACCTTTAAGGATGTCAAGAGCTCAAGGGTCAAGGACAGGGACTCATAATTGCACCTGAACCAACGACCCATGTTTCTCTGCTGCTTGTCAATGAAGCACTGCCTATCAATTTTGGCAATTCCTCTCTTCCCCAGCCCACCCACAATAATTTCTCATCTCTGGAGGCGAGAGAGTACCCTGCTTTAAGCCAGCTCTGAGACACTGGAGCAGCTGAGGAATGGCTGGAAAAGAGACTTTAACTAGGAATTAGATTGAATGACAGATGTTAGGAAGATAAATAGCTCTTTCCTTGAGACCAAAATTTAACTACTGAATCATAACTAGCCAGTTGTTGCTACTGAAGAAAGCAAAATCTCATTGTTTCTAAACTAAAAGTATCACAAAACCAGCAAGATTCTTACCTATCTCATAAAAATGAATTTTCCTCAGTATCTTCCTTTACCGAGAAGATCTTTACCAGACTTGTACTTAGATTAAAAATACCAGACTACATATCAAAAGATAAAAGCAAATTACTTAGATATAAAAAGCTTTATTAGCTTAAAAATACATATAAGCATGGGCCATGTCTTTCCCTAGATGCTTGCTAAGCAAAACTTAACCAGAGGTAGCCACATGGGGCTTTTTCTTAAACAAATCTGTGTTCACAAGAATAACTGAATAGAATCATAGAAGGGTTAGGTTTGGAAGAGACCTCAAAGATCATCCAGTTCCAACTCAGCCACCAGGTGCAGGGATGCCATCCACCAGCCCAGGTTGCTTCAAGCCGCATCCAGCCTCACCTTGAACACTTCCAGGGATGTGGCACCCACAGCTTCCCTGGGCAACCTGTGCCAGTGCCTCACCACCCTCACAGTAAAGAATTTCTTCCAAACATCTCATCTAAGTCTCTCCTCTTCATTTAAAATTGTTCCCCGTTGCCCTGTCACTCTCTGCCTGTATAAAAAGTCCCTCTCCCTCTTTTTTCTAAGTCCCCTTTAAGTAATGGAAGGCTGCAATGAGGTCTTCCTGTAGCCTTCTCTTCTCCACACTGAACAACCCCAGCTCGCTCAGCCTGTCCTCATGAGAGAGGCTTCTGCCCTCTGATCATCTTCAGCCCTCCTCCGGACCCTCTTCAACAGGTCCGTGTCCTTCCTATGTTGAGGGCCCCAGAGCCGGATGCAGCGCTGCAGGTGGGGTCCCACAAAAGCAGAGCAGAGGGACAGAATCCCCTCCCTTGCCCTGCTGCCTGTGCTGCTTTGGATACAGCCCAGCAGAGAGCCGGCACTCTGGGCTGCAAGCACTCACTGCTGGTGCATGTCCAGCTTTTCAGCCATGAGAACCTCCAAGTCCTTCTCCGCAGGGCTGCTCTAAACGACATCATCTCCCAGTCTGTGCTCGTAACTGGGATTGCCCCGACCCAGACGGAGCACCTCGCACTTGGACTTTCTGAGCTTCATGACATACTGCTTTGTTATAGCTACACACAGTGCTTGCACATGACCTCCTCCAGCAAGTCCGCCCAGTCTTGCAATGACGGAAGTCAACGACCTTTATATGCTAACCTACCACCGCTCAACACACAAATGACAACCAGTTAAATTAAAAACAGCCACACACAGTGCCTTCTGCAATGTCTTCTGCAGTGACTTCTTTATAAGGATTTTGGCTTATGTCATTCTATATCATTCATCTGTATTAACTAGATTTATGATGAAGATACAGCAATTAGTAGCTGAAAATAACACAGAAGGAATAGGTATAAGCAACTTGCGGACTGCTGCCCAGACCTTGCCAGGCCAGTCGTGTGAATGACTTTACCAGAAATACGGTCACGCTGCAGGACTGAAATAAGGTTCAGTGGGGACACGGTAACTTTGCTCTGAATCCAGAGCAAAGAAAGGTACCCTCTCCAGCAACTCAAAGGCTGTTTCAGGCTGCCTGAAGAGTATTCTCAACTCCTCAATTAACTTCAGCTGCTCAGTTATGACTGAGACTTTTAAATGTTTTTTCTCAAGGTCTTCACCCAGGAAAAGAAGCCACACAGCACAATTTGCTGGGCTCTTTCAGGCAACGTAAAACACTTCTGTTCTAGGAAAGGAAGGGTGCAATTTAAGGAACACATATTTAGTAATTAAAATGGATTCTTTGATGTTTTGCTGAAGAACTGAAATGCAAGACAGAAGTGCATACACTCAGTCACACCAGCAAGCCCAGTTCATCTCTGACGCTCAGCTTGAGCTGGAGTTAGCACAGCCACCACCCTGGGCTGGTGCTGGGGGGCATGCCTTGCCACACTCACTAATGGACATGTAAAAGCGCTTCTGTATGCCCACATTCTTCAGCCCGTCATCAGCGAGGCCTCCTGTGCTCAAACCAGAGAGAAGCCCCAAGATCTGTGCTTCCTTTGCTGGCAGTGACAAGGGCACTTCATTATCTCTCTGACAATTGGAAAGAAACACAGGAGATGATGAGAACGTAATGACAGCAGCATGGGAAAAGCCTGACAATTGATTTTATAGACATCCTTTCCTCTTCCATAACAGTTTTTCAGAGGATGCACGGCACAGGTCCACACAGAGACACCTCTACAGCCAAAATTAAGAACCTTGGGCAACAGAAATGAATCTTGAAAAAACACACAAGCACACATTCTGGTGCAGTTTTTGTTGGACCATTTCACCCATGTCTTATGGACACAATGCAGCACCAAGCATGTATCTGACTGAACGTACAAGCAGCGCCTGTGGCTTAAGTGCAGCCTGTGCTCTCAAAGGTGAGAGTATCCTTCACCCTTTCCCTTCCCCATCTTCTGCTGTCATCAGGTCAGCTCTGAGCTGGCTGGAAGCCGCAGGCACAGCTTCATGCCAGATTAAACAGAGCTGAGCCCACGGCCCGTGCTGACATTGGTTTTCCTCTGACCACAGTAACCATGAACCAAACAGGGAGCTGAAAATGAATCCAGCTAAATTAGCCCAATGAAAAATAACCCAAACGAATATCATACAAAGAATTTTCAGCCTGCTCATTACATAGTGACACATGAGCCAGTCGGAGCTGAAGAGGGGCTTGCAATACAGCCCCAGATCAATTCCACCTCCCAGGAAAGGGAACAGGCAGCCAGGTTTGGCAGGGCTTGTGCATGAGAATGGCAGCTCAGATTCTGATCACTTCAAATCTGCTGTAAAACACCAAGAAGAGTCACTAACACAGGCCACTTGAACAGCAAGCAACACAGTCCTGCTCCGAAGGGAAACCAAAAAAACACCTCCAGCAGAAGAAAGCATTCCATAGCATTTAAACTTCTCTTCGCATTTTACCTTTACCTTGGGGCAGGGACTACATCCATTACCCCATCAAGCAGTCGTGCATCATGCAGCTGCCAGCCCTTCTTCTGTAAGCAATGGCTTCTCTCAGCAATCCCAGCTGGCAATGCCCAGCCTCCCCACCATCTCTATTCCTCCTGTCGTGTCAGCACAACTGTTACCTGGACTGTACTGTGACCTGAATTGGGGAATGAAGCTGAAAAGCAACACAAGAATTAAAAGAGTGAAAGATAAATCCAGACAGATCTGTTGTTTGTCACAGAAACACAGAAGTTCATGTACCAGGAAGGTGATGGAGCAAACAGTCGGAAGCGCAGGAGTGCAAACACAGCTGAGAAATGGACTCATCAACCTCAGCACAGCCCAACGGGTAAAGAGCAGCTCACTCCTGATTTCCTACACTCTCAGTGCTGCTTAACACGGAGCACAGACAGGGCCCCTTACTCCAGTTTACTTAACCTAAGTGGCCAACCTCCACTGGTAGGTCAGTGGCCTGTCCCTGCACAACCAACACCTCACTTACGCAGCAGGGCACCTGCCTGCAGGCTATCTTAACTGAGAGCAAGATAACACAAATACCTTAGATATAAGGTTCAGAGGATTCCCCCGATATTGCCAGCTCCCCCATCATTACTTGAAAAGAACTGCTTGTGCTTTGTACAGCTCTAAAACAGTTAATTCAGGCAGATTTCAGTGCAAAGAGTTAGCTCTGATGTAAAGTCAAGCAGCTGGAAGCCAGTGAAATGAAGAATGTTATTTTCATGCACAGCTTTAGGAAATCTATTATTTAAATATTCTGTATAATTCTCATGTTTGCAATTCAAAAATAAAACTGAAAGGGTTCAAGAAAAGTTCTCCAGAAATTGTCTAATATCTTGCAACTCCATTTACAGGATGGTTCTAGAGACTTGTATGATTTCTCTAGAAAGAGATGAACCTTGTGTCTCTGCATACCCAATTTGAGGAGAAAATTTCTGGTATTAGAGAGCTTTTTCATATGACAGATGAAAGTATAAGAAAATGCATTTCAAGTTAAACTAGACAAATTCCAGTTTAAAACCACAAAATATTATTTTAATTAAATTGACAGTGGCACCAGCTTATTTAGGACATTAGTTTTTTAATGGAGTCCATATCACATGAAGCCTTTAATGTGAATCTGAGGGGCTGTTTTGTTGGGTTTGATTTTCGGTATTTTTTCACTTCAGCTTCCCCAGATGTTATAAATGCAGTGAAATTCTGACACTTCTGTTATTTGGATCAGTCTACGTGGTAACATTAAAAACAGAGGAGATTATTTCTATCCCCAGTGTGAAACTGAACTTTCACAGGAAACCTCTGTGACATTAAAAGGGGGAGGACAGGGTCCTTTCTCCCTCACCTTTGTGCATATGCAGATTGGATCAGGAGATTCTAACAAAGAACAAGAAGGGTCCTTTTCCTCTCACTCCAGCTAGCACTGATCTTTCCACAGGATTTTAACTGTCAAAAGCCCAGATATTATCATATCAGAGGAAAGACATTTGCAGAAGGCATTCCTGAAAAGTCTCCCATGCCCAAAGGGTTTTTCAGGGCTCCCATCAAGATGCCCAGGCAGAGCACTTATGAGAGACAGTGCATCAGAGGAGGACAGGTTGGACATCGGCTCTTGCAAAGCTCAAGGACCACTCAGGAGTCCTCAGATCTCAGAGCCTGCTCCAGACGGAGGAGGAGCCTGGCTAGCTCTCCATGACCCAGTTATGAACCACGTACTTCTAAGAATAACTTCCACATCAAGCCAGGAGAATTTTCTTCTCCCATCCCCATAAACATATCCTTTACCCTCATTACATTTTTATTAAGACATCCCTCAGCACAAGTGCCAAATAAACCTTTCAGATACTTGAATTTCTTCAGTATGCACACAGCCAGAAGCATGTGTGTGTTTCCCTATCTCAGACAATGCAGAGCAGACACAAAGAGGAACCCTCTTGATAGGATGGATGCCCACAGAAGCAGAGACCAGGGAAAAAACCGGAAGAATAGCAGAGAGGAGCATGGGGACAAAAGCTCCAACCTTTATAACCGTGGGCTGTTCACTGAGACAGAAATACTGCAGCGAAGCCAGCGAGGTCAAACATCATTTCCCCTCATCTGATAACAAAGACTGAGGAAGTTTGAATTCATAAAAGGCACAGACACATCACACACTCTGGAAAGACAATCCTACCAGTCTTTGTTCAAAGCTGGAATCCCTATACGAAGAAATCAGATTTTCAAGGAAGGCAGAAATAGGGCTTGTAACAAAATTTTTCAGCCACCCCTTAGCTCGAGCAGCACTAGCGGGCATAGCTATAATCACAGCAAACCTACATAATGGGTCTGAACTAGCTTAGCCCTTTCCCTGCAAGCAGAGAAGCTGCCACATCAGTAACTCCGTTGCTAGGGCAACTGCTTACTTTCCATATCAACTGCAAACTCGTTGCCATGGAGACACATATACAAGAAAAATTCCTCTCTATAGCCAAGGACCAGATGGTAGGGAAGTCATGGACTAACGGGCTGTACTAAGTGGGACACAGACTACAGGACATTTAGATCTGTACGTTCACAATAGGATTAATTTGAACAAGTGAATTCACAGGTCTGGCAGTATCAACAAAGCCAGGGAACTCCACATCTACTCTCCATCATGTGATAACTTCATACTCTGGCCAACTATTATTAAACTGCTGAGCTCAATGCAAAGAGGTTTGTACAATCAAGGGCTCAGCATTTTCTCTTCTTCAGCCCAGCTCTCTGTCTCGATCCAAATCTGCCTCATCGTAGTTATATGAACAGCCAGGCTTTTGGTTTGCCAGGTAAGCCTGATGGCACTGCAGCTGACATGGAACAGCAGCAATGTAAAAACAAATCCTTTTTTCCCGGCATTCCACACCAGACCTAAAAGCACCAGGACAGGGCAGGTCAAAAAACAAACTGATAATGCCTGTCCTTTTTTTTTTCTTTTCTCCCCTCTCCATTACAATGATCTCACATCAGGAAATTCAAGCATTCATATGCAGGCAGAGAAAGCTGCAGACTATTAGATACATATTTAGCCCCATGAATATAAACTAGTGGAACTCAAGCCTGAGAAAACTACTATGCAGAGGGAGTTCAAAAAAGAATTAAGTGTTCAGCAGAACTTTTTTTAGAAAAATGATTACTGAAAGGCTACATAAACAAACACTGGAAAGCACAACTCTGAGAGGAAAAGCTTCCAGCTTTTCACAATGTGTCAACGCACATCAACTGGCAAATGCCTACAATTCCCTGCACTGATTAACTCCTTCTCCCCATACTGTACATGTTTCAGAGTCCATCTTGTTAGCATTTCATAATATGCCATTTGCTAAATGCTTTTTTCTTTTCTTCATGTAAAACCAGTAAAACAGGCAGACCCTAACCCTGCAATTTGCAAAACCTGTCTGCAAAGGAGAAGTAGCATAAAATGATTCCTTACAGACGAAAGCCCCCCTTCTCCCTGCCCCAAGCCCCATACCAAAACCAGAGAACCCTTTAGATGGACACCTTCCTTCTGAACAGCAGATATTTGCCCAAGTGCTCGTGCACACACGAAGGTATTCTCAAAGCCATCAGTTGACATTTACTGCTTTCCAAGTCCGCAATTAGCTGTCAAGCACCTGATTCAGCAACTCTGACCCAGGGCCAATTCTGCACTCAGGACTGTCTGCCACATCCCTTGGCCAGGACACGAGGAAAAACCCAGCAGGGGACTTGAATGACCTGGTGTGGTGCATTTTACATTTGAGATTCCCATCTCATTCACCTTAAAGCTGGCTACATGCAGTTACTAGCATCTTCAGGAAGCAGAAGATATTTTCTCAAAATCTGGGATTTTCCTGGAATTAATAAAACTCCACCTTGCGATTCATACAGGCAAGGCCTCCCACCACACCCTGCTGACTAGGTGTACATAGCTACGTGACCACGGCCGTAATGAATCTGAGATGTGGGTGACCAGTCATGTATTGTGCTGCGCAGAGCAGCTCCCCGCAGAGCAGCAGTGCAGCGTGGTACTGCCCAGATGAGCGCAGGGGATGGCCGGACATTTGACAGATAGACATGAAGACAAATTCCTCACAGGAAGGAAGCTGAAATCTAAATAGCCAACTTGTAAAACAGAGGAAGAGGGACAGAACAAAACACAAATGGCAGAGTTAAACATATGCCTTGCCAGTTACCATGTTTTGATGTTTTTTTAAATGCACTGAGTGAAGATTTCTTACAGTCTGGGACAGAGTCGTAAAAGTCTGTTGTGGCGTTTGTTACTATAGTCTCACTTCCAAACCAGAATTTATGACTCTGGCTTACACAAAACAAGATTCAGTTTGGTAACAGGTTTTTTTCATCTCACACATGAACTTTCACAGCAATTAATTGATAAAAATACAAACATACAGTGTGTGATCAGCAACACGGGGATAGTGGATTCTAGGTAATAATACTTTTTAAAAAGAAAGAAAAGAAAGATAGATGTGTCAATTCTTTAAAAATGAAAGCTCCATAGGTAAGAAAGTTAACTCATCTAAAATGAAAAGTTGCTAGTTTAGGACACTGTATGACTCTTCCTCTAGAGTTACTTGAGTTCTATTCCAGAGTTTTTAAAGTTAAATTGCACACAAAATAGGGAGAACAGCACCACCAAGAGAAGTCTAGATTCAGGGTAACAAGTTACAAGACAATCATAGCATTTAACTCACTGAAACACAAAAGCTGAGTGCATCTATTGTTTCTGTCAGGGGAAATTCACCTTCTGATCTTCAGCCAATTTTAGAGACAGAATACGAGTAATGTGATTTTACCTGCTACTTATTTCTCTAACCTGTGAGAAGGCCTGTGAAATTAATCTGCAAGCTGGTATTTTTATCAGTACACTCTTACTTTGCCAAAGATTCACCCAGTCCACTGCTTCTTGAGAAGGTCCCCTCTGGAAATTGATTCCTGCTCCCAGGCAGACTGGCAGAGTAGAAGGCTATGCGAGGGACCCCACCCCTTGCCCCCAGCGCTCCGCTCACTTTGCCATTCCCCTGCACACAGCCCCTTCCTGCTGGGGAATCAGCAATGAAACCAGGAGACAACAACCGAGATCCAAAAGCAAAGGTGTGCTCCCAGAGCTTCTGCTCCGCATCAGCTGCAGAAGTTACGTGAGCCCAGAAAATGCCAGAAATTTTGGTGAACAGTAACCTTCACCTTTGATGCCAGACCTGTCTCCTCTCTTTGAAGAGTTTCTCCAAAACTGGCTTGAAATGGAACAAAGCTTCATCACCATTACCCTCCTTGTGTAAAAGAAAGAAAAGTTTTTTAGATTACAACACAGACCAGGGCAATAGCGAGGGACTTACATAAGGCATACCCTTTCACTATACATTTGTATAAGCCAGAAACAGCAAGCAGCCTATTTATAACATGATTACATTCATCTAGTATAGCTGGAAACCATTACCACAGCATGATAACTAAAAACAATATTTAACCACTATGCATGAAGACACCAGCTGGGGGGAAAAAACACACACACCGAACACTTTCTTACAGATGTCTAGACAATGAATTTAATAAAATCAGAACGAGCAATGAAATACTGGCTCTCTGAACTTAACTACATTATCAGGCACAGGGCTGCACATTCTGTATTTCACTGTTAAGGACATATTCTGGGATTAGCAGGTGAGTATTTTCAGCGCCAGATAGGTTCCCATAGTTCCAAACTCACCTGACTTCGGTCTTTGTCAACTTTCTTAAAACACTTATTCAAGGATAGATTATGTCTCACAGAATTTTTCCATCCAGTGGGTGCGTTTGCAAAATATGGAAAATGTTCCAAGATCCAGTTGTATATATCCTTTACAGGCAGTCTTTTGGTTGGCGAATCCTCAATGGCCATAAATATGAGGCAGCTAAAGGAATAAGGAGGTTTGCAGTTGGGGTTCTGCTTGGCATCGTAGGGCATGTCAGAGTGGGCAGGAGACGGCGGCGTGTCATCACCGATGTCCTGAACAGGGCTAACGCTCCTTAACACCGAGTCCCCAAAGCTTTTCAGCAAGTTCTTGCTCTCATGTAACCAGTTCAAATTAGTTAGTTCTTCATCTTCCATGGCCCCTTTATCTAATCTGATGGCAGGCAAAGAGAAATCTAGGTCCTCGTCATCATGAAGTGCCTTTGATAAATCGCTATCTTGATAACGCTGGCTCAATCCACTGGGAACACTAATCCCTGAGCCCTCTGGCTTCTTACTGGGAGGCATGACTGGACCCATTTAGACAGCAGCTCCTGGGAGAGTGAATCCAAAGAAAAGGAAGAAAGAGAAAAGTTAGCTCATAAAAAGGTCCTGTGTAACATTTTGACAGTTTTTCCCTAACTGGTCACTTGGCCTTTTGCATTTTTAGTTTGTCACTAAACATGACAGTTTCACATAACACCCATCCACAACTGTTGAGTAAAATTATCTAAAGTCAGCACAAGGGAAGAAATTTCAGTTGATGGAGTAAGACGATAATCCAGATACACCTCATTCTGCATGCACATGAAGCCCCACACAGGAAATTCCAAACTGTGTCTCTTTAAAGAGGAAGCAGTGTTTTCAAACCATTGAATACCCCAATTGTATCACTTTAATAAGTGATGTGAACTAAAAACAAAATCAAAACAAAGAGTGACTTATGTCCAGTTGCTTCAGATTAATTTCAGCTGTTTCACATCTAAGGACAATACAACAGCACCATGATTAAAATCACTCTGGCTAAAGCCCTCAGCAGACAAACATCCATACTGACTTGGTTGCACCAAAACTCAGAAATGAGAGCAGAATTCAAAACCAGCAAGGTCAGGAGAAAGTAGGAGGGAAAGCAACACCCGGTAGTTTTGGGCCCAGGGCCAAGAAATGGGGAAGCAAGTGCCAGAGCAACAGAGCACTTTAAAAATGTATGTAAACAGAGAAGATTTTAACATAAGCTGAACTTTTTTCAAACATAGTAGAAAACAAGAGTCAGAAAGACTCTGTGATGCTCAACAACGGCCTGTGAGAGGTGGGATGAGCTGCTGAGGGTACTGTACCAGCAGGCCCTGGGGAGACAGACACCTGTGAGCACTAATATTCGGGATGACCTGAGCACTTCACAAGCAAAGTGAAGCTGTGCCCCTGCCCAATTCGAGAGAAGCAGACAAGCCCAACAGTTCTGCTTCAGAAGCAGGGGACAGGTTCCCTTAGCTTCTACATACTGTCAAACTACCAGGTACTACGTCTGGAGATGTGAACAGAAGTGGAACAAAAACTGGATGAAGTTAGTAACAAAATTTAAATGGACAAAACTGTCTGCACAAACACAGAATAAGGAAAAAATGATTCCCTGTACCTAAAACATAACCCAAGCAATTACCTGAAGCCATGCAGTCACACAATCAATGCCATAAATGAAAGGCAAAAAAAGCTACAGGTAGCAGCAGAATGAACTGTCTATCTGCAGGGGAAAATAGAGCAACACAGCCATTATGGGAAAAAAAATAATGGACTTTAATTTAGCTGTCATAAATGGGCAAAAATGAAAACTTTTAAGTTCTTTGGGTCTTTCTAAAAGGAAGTTACACCAAAGCAATTGCATTTACTAAAAATTAAACACACAGAACTTTTCTGCACAGAAGTCCATCAATACAGTCAACATGTTCAGTGAAAATGTGCAGCTTTATATGAATAAGTATCTAGAAAAGGAAAAATAACCGACGGATATAAACAACAGGAGGCCAAACTTGCGTCGGCCCCACTTCCTAGTTTTCAAAGCTGCATCCAGCGCAGCCAGAAGGTAAACAAGGGAATCACCAGCGTCCAGGGGCACTGGCATTGCATTCCTAAGCCGCATACTCAACTTTGACTCCAAATGGAAGTTCTGTCCCATGAGCTTCTAAACAGGAAAATTATATGATGGCTGACAGTAAAGTAATTTAATTGCACTGTTGCTATGACAACATGCTGCTCTCTTTCTGTTTAATTTCCTTATTTGCCAGTACCCTCCCAAAGGGCCATATCACTTCATGATTTTCTTCCCCGTCTCTCTCTCCCCGCTCCAGGCAGCGGGGGTGACCGGGCGGCCGCGGCCCCGCGGAGCCCCCTCGGGCCGGCACGGAGAGCCGGCGGGGAAGTCCG